>NW_021025200.1:1963174-2127461 GCF_004153795.1 Camellia sinensis | reverse complement strand
GTATGCTTAAGAGTGCTTAGAAGTGAAAGGGAACGGAAAACAGAACACATAATGCATTTTCAGAATTTCAGAAAATAGGGTCCCCGCTCGAGTGTGGACTTCCCCGCTCGAGCAGATCCTTAGGGCCTACAAAAGTACTGGTTACATCAGATCCCTGCTCGAGCGTGAACTCGGCCGCTCGAGCGGAAGGCCCGTCTACATAGCTCCCCGCTCGAGTGCCAACTTCCCCGCTCGAGCGGACACCATGTCTGCAAAAAGTGCTGGGAGCACGTATTTCCCGCTCGAGCAATAGTTCCTCTCCCGCTCGAGCGGACACCAAAATTTTGGGTTTTCCATAATGAGTTCTTGAGTTCCAAATCGACTTTCAACCAATTTTTCTTGCATACAATGGCTCCAATCTCACATATATTTGTACTAACATGGTACTAACACTAGAATACGTCAACATGGTGCTTAATCTCATGAATCAAACACATGCATGGCTCATTTTCCACCAAACTCATTATCAACATAACAATGTCATGCATTCAACCTTATAATTTGTACATGCATGTGATGATTCTCAACTTAGATAATACAATTGGTGATTACATCATGAGCTTTAACCAAAACTCTACATGAATCATGTATTTCAAGTTCAAACATGCAAATTTAAGACAATTTCTTACATGCATGCACAATTTAGCCTTCAATTCAACAAAACCAATTCAATTTCATCATACTCAATTAAATTCATGTTCTTTATTCTTATTCAGCTCTGAATTTACAAATAGCAAACAAAAACCCATGATTCAAGGGTTAATTACTCACTTAGGAGCTTTAAACACTCAAGTTCTAGCCAAATCTTGAGCTTAATCTTCAAATTCCCAAGCTTGAGCCAAAAATCACACAATTCTCTTCTTCTCTCTCTCTACAGCCGGTTTTCTCTATTTTGAGTCCCAAATTCAGCCAAAATGAAGTGAAAAAGAGAGGATAGAGAGTGTAGTGACTTCACAACAAAACTCACTAAGGCCAATATAATATTAATAAGATAATTGGGCTTTAATTCACCGATTTAATCGATTTAATCTGACCCAAATCAATTTTCAATTAAATTTCACCATAGGTTCCAAAAATTATGCCAATCCCAATGGCTTAATCAATTTCGGGTTCTGTGGCCGATAAGGCCTCCAATTAAATTTCCAAAGCAGATAAATCAAACAGATATTCCTACGGTGAACAGATAGAAATCCAAGACCACATAATGGCACTCAAAATCATATTAAACACATAATCATCCTCATATTAAGGACCAATTAACATATTACGGAACAGGGGTATTACAGTCTTCCCCCCTTTAGGAAGTTTGGTCCTCCAAACTTAATTTACCTTTAGCCAGAAAACACTTCGGAATACCTTCTTATTCAATGGTTCCAATCCTTTTGATAGTTATCGGCTTAGTTTCATAATCAAACAACACTCTGTTCTCAATCAGTCAAAGACTCAACTTTTCCTCCATACAAGACTTGTATGGTGTCACACCAAAACTAGAGTGTAGGCTATGGTTGTAAGCAAAGTCTGCCAACAATGGATAGATCTCCCAAACTCCCCGAAAAATCTACTGCACGTATTTGGAGCATTTCTCCCAAAAGTTCTTTCTAGTTACATTTCGATTTTCGGATGGAAAGCAACGCCGAATCATAATTCAGTTCCCATTGCCTCTTGAAGGCTTGTCGAAATTCAGACACATTTTAGGATTCCTGTCTAAACAGTAGACACTAGGATCCCATGCAAACGAGCAATCTTATTGACGTAAACAGTTGTCAGTCTATAAGCATCATACAAAAATTTCACAGGGAGGAAATGAGCAAACTTAGTAATTATGTACACAATAACCCAAACGGGGCTTATACTTGGGCGTCCAAGGCAGCCCCACAACGAAATTTGTAGTCACATATTTCTATTTCCATTCCGAAATAGAGGTAGAGATTGCAGTAGTTCTGCCAATATCTGTTATTCAACTTTGCCTTGTTGGCACCGAAAACATTTAGGCACTAATTCAACAATTTCTTCTTCACAATAGGTCGCCAACATATTTATTTCTAATGCTAACTAACTTTACCCCATAAGTTCGGTTCATTTCCTTGTCACAGAAGTTCAATTCGTTCTTCAATAATCTCGCAATTTACAACCCAATTCAGTACTTAGTTTAGTGACTCATCATAGTCATCCAAGGTCAATCAAAAGTTTTCAGGAACACAAAGTGGATCCAGATATAGATTCTCGAACCAACAAAGGATAACAACAAAACAATCCACCACACGACATACGTAACTCATATATCCCCATAGCACAAATTGTAAAGCACAAGAACATCGAAGCAGTCAACTTTTAACACAATACACGTGTTCTCAATTCATTCAATTCCCCGTTCCATCAAGTCTCTCCATATTATCTGATAGTTGCCGAAAGCATAAGGCAATTCACATATTAATCCCCACGGTGTCAAAGGTAGTATTAAAAACAGTCAAACACGCGTTAAACACAATTTACACATCCTCAGAGCCCCAATTGTAGAATATAATGGCACTGAGCAGTTATTTACACAAGGCGTACTGAATCCACACACTTCGGATAATCAGGGTTTTTCAAAGCTTCTTTGGATGTTAATAACATCTACATGATCTCAAGAGATGACATTTGGGACAAAGCAAACAAATAATCGCCTCGGGACCAAAGCACACCCGTTCACGACCGTCGGTGCCCAGCCCGAGATTGATTAGACAAACCCACCCGTACAAGACCATCGGTGGCAAAAGAGATATCTCAACAAAGGTGCTACATAGGCTTAACATCCCCTAGCATGAAGGGACGCTCCAAGAATGTCATCAAAACAAACATAATACCATTTACTTTAACCTGATTTCCCAAAATCTGATAACATTGAAGCAACTACTCTCCCTTGCAAAACATATTCTGATCAGTCAAAGACAAATGTTCAGTACTACTTATAATCAAATCAATCTGCCATCATCGGTCCCCATAACCTCAACCAACAAGGATGGGACAATACACAAGCATCGTTCCTTAAGACACCCAATCACGGGATTTGTACAATTTAGCTCATTTTCAACGCATATGTCCTCGATAGTTGGGGGTTGGTTCTCAATGGTGTTCATGGTTAGATCAATTGTCATAGCCCACAAAAGGTCTTTCAAATAGGTCAAGTACTCTAAACAGATTCAAGTTTTGGGTCTATTAGTTTTTCTACCAAGAATATTCTGGCTATTTATTTGCAGGCAATCCTCAATCCCTTTTTACAAAATTAAATTAGATAGAGGGTCTTATCAAACCAATCCCGACACAGGTCTTGCCAAATTAAATCAAACAAAGGTTCTATCAGATTATATCAAATGAGGGTTCCATCAAGACAATATCAGGCAAAGGTTCTATCAGATCGAATCAGATAAAAATTTTCTCAAATAGGGCACATTCAATTCTGTAAGGCATACTTCTTCTGCTTAGGTACATGGGTGATGGTTTCTCAACTACCCTAAGTTCATCAGTTCTCAAGGTCATATCGGAATCATTCACCGCAATAGTTCATATCAAAGTGTTTCAAATCAGGTATAATACGGTATTGTCTACATAAATTCGGGGGTAGACGCATATGCATGCAGTTATTCGTATCGGGAGGTACATATCATAATTAGTATAGCAGTTCTCAAATAAGTCTTATATGCAAGAACATGGTGCACAATAACACATTAAACAGAGTTCCTCAGGTACACATAGTATAGGATTGTTACGTAAAAGTTCCAAATTAGCCACAAAAGCATAGGTTTATGAGTCGAGCCTAGTATAGTCACGTAATCCAGTCAACTTTTTACCAATCAAAATACATGGTCTCACAATTATAGAGTTCATCATTTAGGGTGCTCAACTCGGTCACACGATCACAGAATCATACTTCCAGTGGTTTAGTCATTGAAACAATAATATATAACAAATCACCCTAAGCATAGGTTCAGATGTACATGTGCATGTGCAGAGTTAATCGATACCCCAATACGCATTTCACAAATTTCCCCAAATGGAACATACACATTCAATGAATACGGTCTCGATCTTGTGGGTCCAACCAATCTAAATACACATGCAGCAGATATGAAAGGATATGCCGATTCGAATCAAATAATATCACAAGCAAAGATGTACACATGTACTAATTCAAAATCAATCAACACCTAAGCATTTGTTTGTAAACAATATAGATACCCGGGATAACAATCACAGTATTCTGAGTGCTTTCTGGGATGAGTGTAATTACTCTATCCTGAGTAGCAATTCCTACCACTGGTACGAATTTAGCTGAGGCAGAACATTTATTCACATTGCTCAGTTCGGGAACAATCCCTTACCATATGGTCCATTTTACCACACCTATAACAAGCCCTTGAAATTCAACAACGACCCCTCGGCGTTTCTTACACTGGTGGTGGCAAAAGTTCTTGCCATTGTTGTCTTAAGATCTTTGTCATTTCTTGTACCATTCTTCCCAGTCTATCAAGTCGGGCTATGGAAGAGCTTTCCTGTTCGTATGCCCTTAATTTAACCACCCTCTACACAAACTCTCATTAAACCTTGCCAATTACTGGGATGTCCAATACAAAAATAAACACAGATACACATGGGTACATTCGCACATAGGCACATTGTTATATTCTCATTTCACATATCGTACGCAATAAATCACATACGTGACAGATAATTGCATACTTATCAAATATCGCATGCTGGACATTTACTAAGTAATTATATACTCAAATCATGTTCATGTTTCACATAGGCACCCATTGGCAGAATCGAATGCACATAAGCAACTTTTCATGGTTCATATGTTCATGTATGTGCACTATAACAAAACAAATTTTATTGTACACAGTAGTGTAACAATTCATATCTCATATTCAAATCATGTGTGGTATTTCCTTTAGCGTAACATATCATGTTGGTCAAGCATAACAAGTTCCATAATGGAACCTTCGGTACCGGGTAACATATCTTATTCATAAGCCACGATATTGTTTCCCCCGGGTGAGGGCTTCTGCTAAGGATACCACAATTACGTTCGAAGAAAATTTAGACAGTCATTCACTCATGCAAAACATAGCATTTCACGGAACTTGTCATTTCGTATCATCAGAAAATAATTAAAGTTCACCATTTGATTAAACTTGCATTATACTTTATACAAAAGATTCACAAGTATGCATATACTAGAGAGCATACATATTCCAATGGTTTACAATGCAAGCAATTCATGAATTTATAACACATAACTGTTCATATCGAAACAATTAAGCATATTCTTGATGCTTCTAAGTTCACATTTATCACATGAATGCATCCTAGATCTTTTCTGAACGCTTATTGCTCATTTGGACAAGTGTGTGAATTATTAACTCGTGCTCTGATACCACTCTGTCACGACCCGAACCCGCCCCCATGGGTTAAGGACGTAACCGGCCAGTAATCATGAGATTACCTACGACCTCAAACCGAACCAAACGTATTTTAACAGAGTTAATGGGGGCCAAACGGAAGCAATTTAAAACTTTGTCCATAGAGCTGTGCTTACATGGCACATCATAACAATCATACAGACACATATTAATAACTCACATCAAAATATGTACTAACACAACCTCTGTACATACAAGATCATTCGAATCTAAGCCAGCCAAGCAAAACTATATACAGACGTAAACCAAAGTGTAACAACCCTCATTTTGACTTAATCATACTTGCTTACATTTATGGATGATCTTGTATTAATATGTGCATTTGCGAATCTTGTCCTGTTTTGCTTGAGTGATTGCTTGCATGCTTTGTTCTTGGCTGGTGTGTTGTCGAGGTCATCTTAGGCCCTGACACCTTCGAGACCTTTATCACTTGGAACTATCTTGGAACCCCGTTGGTTGACCTCCATCTTCGCCCTGGCATATCGGCCGAGATGTCACCATCTAGGCCGAGGTGCGCGTTGCCTAGGCCGAGATGTGCATCATCTGGGCCGAGATGTTAATATCTAGGCGTTCTAGATCCTTGATCCTTGCATGAGTGATTTTGTTCCTGGAATGGTATGACCTAGACCGAGGTGTGGCGCACCTAGGCCAGGGTGTGGCACAGTTTAGTCAAGTGTTGTCCTTCCAAGCCGATGTCCTTGCCCCTTGATTTTCGGAGTCTTGTTGTTAGCCGATGTCGTTACTTGCCGGTGTATTCGTGCCGCCTAGCTTGCTGAGTACGCTTGGTCTTGGTCTCGTCTTGTCGAGTCAGTCACCTTTTTGAGTTGAGCGAATCAGCCGATGCCACGTGTCCCGATAGAGAGATTAAGTCAGTGATTGTCATGAGAAGCATATCATTTGTATCAAGTCTTGCCTTTTAGAGAGAGAGACTCTAGGAAGAAGAAGGGAAGTTTGAGCTAGAGAGAGAGTGAACTTCCAAGCTTGATCGTTGGAGCTTGAGCCGTTAGATTCGAGATTTGAGGTTAGAATCTTAACCTATTCTTGTTGTTCTTATTGATCATCTAGTTACATTGCACGATCGAAACTGTTCGGCACGTCATGCATTGATTTAAAATCGGTTTTAGAAAGAGAAAACGGCTTTCATGTGTTTTTTGAAGAAAAGCCTCGTTTGATCCAAAAGTTTGCTTCAAAACTCATGTTTTTGTGTTTGTTTTGATGAAATCCTTGTATATGGGTACCCAGGTCCATGTTCTTGAATTCATAGCATGAAGTCTCAGCTGTTGTAATAGCAAGTTTCGATCTATGCATTCATCTTCCTCATTTTCATGTTCTTTAAGTTCTTCATGCTCATGTTCTCCATGTTTATCAAGAGGGAAACCCAGATTTTTCCCGACTACGCTTTCGAATGTGGCCGTCGAGACCACACCTCGGCGAGAAGGTGTGGGACCTCGGCCAAGTCCTGGTAGTTGCCAGCGTGTTTTTCCTAAGATAAGAAACTGTGCTTCGTTTAGTTTTTGAAGAATGCTGAGGTCATTTGCACGTCAGCTAGACTCGTTTTGAGTAGTGCATTCAATGGACTTTGCCATGTGTTTGTCAGGACTTGGACTTGCCTTGACCCCGACGTTTGAAGAACTAGGTGAGTGGTATTTTTAATAAAGCTATGTTATACGTTTTGATAAAAACTTTGCTTTGCTTGATTTGAAAGTGTTTGTTAAGCATGAATAATTGTCCCCGTTTGTATATCAAGTATGACCATGTTGTGACAGCACATCTCGTTTCAAAGTCCCTCGTGCTGGAGGACTCTAAACTTTCGCAGCACATCTCGTTTGAAAGTCCCTCGTGCTGGAGGACTCTAAACTTTCGCAGCACATCTCGTTTTGAAGTCCCTCGTGCTGGAGGACTCTAAACTTTCGCAGCACCCTTGATTTGTACTCTAGTGTTAAAGGGCTACGGGCCTCGTAACATAGGTCCCTCGTGCTGGAAGACTCTAAACTTTCACAGCACATCTTGTCTTGAAAGTCCCTTGTGCTAGAGGACTCTAAACTTTTGTAGCACCCTTGCTTGAGATGCCTATCTTGCTTTGTCTTGTTTTGCCACGGACGGTTTACCGCGTGGATATGTTTGCCGTAATGTTATTATTCGTAATATGTGATGCTAGTACGTATCCCTAGAAGCTGTGAAGATTTGTTAGGTGGACGAGGTCCATTCCTTCCGTATATATATATAGAGTTTTGTCTTGTATTGTTTGAAAGGATTTCGGCTATTATTCATGCAAACCCCTTTATTATTTATGCCATTCACTGAGTATCCAAGCTCACCCTCTCTATATATATGTAGGTGATGAACAAGAAGGCGGTGACGCCTAGATGTGATTTATGGAGCTTGTTTTGGGTCTTTCTTCTGTCGGCTTAACTTGCATTTATGTCGGCAGTCTTGAAAATCATGCTTCTCGACTTGTAGTATTTGTATTTCAAACACGTCGGCTGAGAAGCCTTTTGATCAAGACTTATGTTTTTGTATGATTGTTGTGTCGGCAGTGAGGATGTCGGCAGTCCTGAAGGTTTTGCTTCTAGTTGTATTTCATGTATTTTGTTCATGTCGGCTTGTGAAGCCCTTTTGTTAATATGTAAGATGTAATTTGTACTTTGCTTCGGTTGTAATTGAGTTGTAACCCATCTGCAGATGATTACTATTTCATTTAACTTATGGACAGCTCTTATGGACTAATTTGATTGTATGTATCGCTTCCGTACTTGTGAGCCTCCTATATTTATACTCTGTTGTGTGTGAATTTTGCAAGTTGGCCTTCGGTAATCTCGGATTACTGGCCATCACGGCACCAAACTACTAGGGGCGGTTTGGGGTCGTGACACAAAGTCCTCGCCAACATGACAAAATGACACAAGATAGCAAAAGGGCGAAGACGTGTCTCGTTCGTGAGACGCGAGGTTTGACTCTTCAAAACCTTGGTTGTTCCACACAAACTTCACTGAGGCTGGGTTTGGACCTCTCTTGGCTCACTTACAAACACATGAATGCGTGTGAGCGATAGCCCAGTGAATAATATCAAATAAAGAAGTCATACAAACGATATGTAGAACAACATACTTCAAATGGCCTTGGGCCCAATTCATACTTCTATTTAACATATATATATATATATATATACACAATTTAAGGCAAGTGACCGTGATTCGTATCAGGCTGGCCTTCGGCCCATTTATACTTTCATTTATGTCAGAACGGCCTCTGGCCTATCCATTCGTGTCAAAATGGCCTCTGGCCCATTCATTCATGTCAAAACGACCTTCGGTCCTTTCGTTTATGTCAAAACGACCTTCGGTCCATTCATTTATCTCAAAGCGACCTTCGGTCCATTCATTTAACTTAAAACGACCTTCGGTCCATTCATTTATCTCAAAACAACCTTTGGTCCATTCGTTCATGTCAAAACGACCTTCGGTCCATTCGTTTATCTCAAAATGACCTTCGGTCCATTCATTTATCTCAAAACGACCTTCGGTCCGTTTGTTCATGTCAAAATGACCTTCGGTCCATTCGTTTATGTCAAAATGACCTTCGGTCCATTCATTTATCTCAAAACGACCTTCGGTCCATTCATTCGTGCTTGTCAAAACGGCCTCTGGCCCATTCATTATTTCTTGTCAAAACGGCCTCTGGCCCATTGCAAACTTTCATATCAGACATTGTCCACCATTCAAATTAATGAACTTACAGACTTACATAGAGGTAAGCAATAGGACAACAACATATTCAAACATCTTTTGTTAAGATATTACTCATAGTGATCGGCTTGTGGATTTGCCCTGGAGCTTGACCCTACACATCACATAACATATATGGGTCATAAATAACTCAATCCGTTCTTTAATTCACACATTCCTCTTTAGGCTTCATTCTTATCTCTTTAATTCAATTACAATGCTCAAAGTATGCCTAAGAGTGCTTAGAAGTGAAAGGGAACGAAAAACAGAACACAGAATGCATTTTCAGAATTTTAGAAAATAGGGTCCCCGCTCGAGCGTGGACTTCTCCGCTTGAGCGGACCCTTAGGGCCTGCAAAAGTACTGGTTACATCAAATCCCCGCTTGAGCGTGAACTCGGCCGCTCGATCGGAAGGCCCGTCTACATAGCTCCCTGCTCGAGCGCCAACTTCCCCGCTCGAGCGGACATCATGTCTGCAAAAAGTGCTGGGAGCACGTATTTCCCGCTCGAGCGGTAGTTCTCCCCCCTCCCCCCCGCTCGAGCGGACACCAAAATTCTGGGTTTTCCAGAATGAGTTCTTGAGCTCCAAATCAACTTTCAACCAATTTTTCTTGCATACAATGGCTCCAATCTCACATATATTTGTACTAACATGGTACTAACACTAGAATACGTCAACATGGAGCTTAATCTCATGAATCAAACACATGCATGGCTCATTTTCCACCAAACTCATTACCAACATAACAATGTCATGCATTCAACCTTATAATTTGTACATGCATGTGATGATTCTCAACTTAGATAATACAATTGGTGATTACATCATGAGCTTTAACCAAAACTCTACATGAATCATGTATTTCAAGCTCAAACATGCAAATTTAAGATAATTTCTTACATGCTTGCACAATTTAGCCTTCAATTCAACAAAACCAATTCAATTTCGTCATACTCAATTAAATTCATGTTCTTTATTCTTATTCAGCTCTGAATTTACAAATAGCAAACAAAAACCCATGATTCAAGGGTTAATTACTCACCTAGGAGCCTTAAACACTCAAGTTCTAGCCAAATCTTGAGCTTAATCTTCAAATTCCCAAGCTTGAGCCAAAAATCACACAATTCTCTCCTTATCTCTCTCTACAGTCGGTTCTCTCTATTTTGAGTCCCAAATTTAGCCAAAATGAAGTGAAAAAGAGAGGATAGAGAGTGTAGTGACTTCACAACAAAACCCACTAAGGCCAATATAATATTAATAAGATAATTGGGCTCTAATTCACCGATTTAATCGATTTAATCTGACCCAAATCAATTTTTAATTAAATTTCACCATAGGTTCCAAAAATTATGCCAATCCCAATGGCGTAATCAATTTCGGGTTCTGTGGCCGATAAGGCCTCCAATTAAATTTCCAAAGCAGATAAATCAAACAGATATTCCTACGGTGAACAGATAGAAATCCAAGACCACATAATGGCACACAAAATCATATTAAACACACAATCATCCTCATATTAAGGACCAATTAACATATTACGAAACAGGGGTATTACATATATGGCCCGAGATTGTAATCAGAATGGTGGAAAGATAGCTACTAGTTCCACTGCATCGATCCCGAAGCCAGGAAATACTTTAAGACCTGCTACCACCGGGGATACCGTGAGACAGGGGAGAGTTTTTGTGCTTGTTCCGGGCGATACACGGAATGCCAACACAGTTGTCTCAGGTACTATTTCTATATGTCATCAGGATGCTTTTGTGTTAATTGACTCCGGATCCACACACTCTTTTGTGACATGTGCATTTGCATCTAGACTAAATAGACCTTTAGAATTACTGTCATATCTGCTATGTGTGTCTGCTCCATCTGGGGAATCTGTATTGTGTGAATCTACATACCGATTTTGTGACGTGCGTATTGAGGATGTTATCCTATATGTAGATCTGTTGCCCTTGAGTTTTAGACATTTTGATGTAATTTTGGGCGTGGATTGGTTGACCAAATATTGTGCCACCATTGATTGTGTGACAAAATGAGTTGTGTTTAAACCACCAGAACATACAGAAATTGTGTTTGTGGGTAATGGGGTAGTGCCTCCATCTTATTTGATATCAGCAATGAAAGCATGTAAACTGATTATGAAAGGGTGCCAGGGTTATTTGTGCTATGTGTTGTCTGAACAATCTGTGAATGTTGAATTGAACAGTATCCCTATTGTTAGAGAATTTCCAGATGTGTTTCCAAATGAATTACCAGGGGAATTGGTAGACAGGGAGATAGAGTTTACTATTGAAACTGTGCCAGGCACCCAGCCCATTTCTAAACCTCCCTACAGAATGGCTACTGCTGAAATGAAAGAACTGAAAGAACAGTTGCAAGACCTACTTGACAAGGGGTTTATTCGACCTAGCACTTCGCCTTGGGGTGCACCAGTATTATTTGTAAAAAAGAAGGACGAAACTTTGCATTTGTGCATTGATTACCGGGAACTGAATAAGGTACCAGTAAAGAACAAATACCCCTTACTCCGTATTGATGATTTATTTGACCAGTTGTAGGGATCACAGGTGTTTTCTAATATTGATTTGAGGTCCGGGTATCATCAGTTAAGAGTTAAGGCAGAAGATGTTGCGAAAATCGCATTCAGAACGAGGTCTGGTCATTTTGAGTTTCTTGTTATGCCATTTGGAGTGACTAATGCTCCGGCAACATTTATGGACTTAATGAACCGAATTTTTAAAACCTACCTTGACGAATTCGTTGTGGTTTTTATTGATGACATTTTGATATATTCTAAAGATAAACTTGAACATGAACATCATTTGAGAATTGTTCTACAAATACTTCGGGAAAGGAAATTATTTGCTAAACTAAAAAGATGTGAGTTTTGGTTGGATGAAGTTGTTTTCTTAGGACACGTGATCAACAAGGAAGGAATTTCAGTAGACCCGCAGAAAATAAAGGCGATTGTAAATTGGCCTACATCGACCAATGTAACAGAAGTCCACAGTTTCATGGGCTTAGCCGGGTACTACAGGAGGTTTGTGAAAAACTTTTCCAAGATAGTTGTACCTCTTACCCAGTTGACTCGCAAAGGGGCAATCATTTGAATGGAATGACGCAAGAGAAACTGCCTTTCATGAATTGAAAACGAGATTGACCACTGCACCAGTGTTGACACTACCGTCAAGTACGAAAAATTTTGTAATTTTTAGTGATGCGTCTTATAAAGGTTTGGGTTGTGTGCTAATGAAGAACGGAAAGGTTATTGCTTATGCCTCCCGACAGTTGAGACTGCACGAGGAAAACTACCCAACACATGACTTAGAATTGGCCGCAGTCGTTTTTGCTTTGAAAATCTGGCGGCATTATCTGTATGGAGCAAAGTGTGAAGTCTACACGGATCACAAAAGTCTAAAATACTTCTTCACGCAGACGGAGTTGAATATGCGGCAGAGGAGATGGCTGGAGCTGATAAAAGATTATGATTTAGAGATTCAGTATCACCCCGGGAAAGCTAACATAGTTACTGATGCCTTGAACAGAAAATCAACGGGGAGTATGGCTTGTTTGCTTACTGAACAGAAAGAGATCTTGCAAGATTTTGAGAAATCTGAAATTGAAGTGGTAATGTGTGAACATGGCGGATTGATAGCCGCTATTACAGCCGAGCCGGCAATCATTGATGAAATCAAGCAGAAACAGAAAGATGATCAATTCCTCCAGAAAGTGATTGGTGAATTTGAGACAAGTCCTAAAGCAGAGTTTAGCCTTGAAAATGAAGTGTTGAGATTTCAAAACAGAATGTGTATCCCAGATATTCCAGAACTAAAGAAGAGGGTTTTAGATGAAGCCTATAAATCAGTGTTTGCTATGCATCCGGGTAACAATAAAATGTATCGGGATCTGAAACAAACCTATTGGTGGCCTAAAATGAAAAAAGAGATTGCAGAATATGTGTCCAAATGTCTTCAATGTCAGCAAGTTAAAGCTGAACATTAGAAACCAGGCGGTCTACTTCAACCTCTCCCTATTCCTGAATGGAAGTGGGAGCATGTGACTATGGATTTCGTTATTGGCCTACCTCGGACTTCTCAAGGTATGGATTCCATCTGGGTTGTAGTTGATAGACTAACTAAATCTGTACATTTTCTACCAGTTAGAACTACGTTTAATGCTTATAGACTGGCTACCGTTTATGTTGATGAGATTGTCCGTTTACACGGAGTTCCAGTATCCATTATGTCGGATAGAGATCTGAAATTTGTATCTAGATTGTGGAAGAGTTTACAGGAAGCAATGGGGACGGAACTAAGGTTCAGTACTGCATTCCACCCATAGACAGATGGGCAATCAAAATGAACAATACAGACTTTGGAAGATATGCTTCGGATGTGTGATTTGGATTTTCAGGGGAGTTAGAAAGACTATTTGCCACTCGCAGAATTTGCATACAATAACAGCTTCCACTCCAGTATAGGTATGGCACCATACGAGGATTTGTATGGTAGAAGGTGTAGATCACCTATTTATTGGACAGAGGTCGAGGATAGAGCATTACTTGGGCCTGAAATTGTGCAAGATACTTCTGAGAAAATCAAAACTATTTAGCAAAGGCTCAAAACAGCTCAGGACCGACAAAAGAACTATGCAGATGTTCGGAGAAGACCTCTTGAGTATGAGGTTGGTGACCATGTGTTCATCCGTGTATCCCCAATGAAAGGGCCAAGTCAGGTTTGGAAAGAAGGGCAAGTTGTTGCCCCGTTACATTGGGTCGTTTCAGATTCTGGAAAGGCTTGGTCAAGTTGCCTATAGAGTTGTTTTGCCACCGGGATTCGAACAAATCCATAACGTGTTTCATGTGTCGATGTTGAGGGGTTACCTCCGAGACCCGTTCCATGTGATTGATTATCACCGGGTAGCTATTGATGAAAATATGGAGTATGCCGAATGGCCGGAACGAATCGTTGACCGGCAAGTGAAACAATTGAGAAGTAAGTCCATCCCAATGGTGAAAGTAGAATGGAAAGAACACTATGGGACGGATGCCACGTGGGAAAAAGAGGAGGAAATACGACTACGCTATCCACATTTGTTTCCCGACGAAGGTAAATTAAGTTTGGAGGACCAAACTTCCTAAAGGGGGGAAGACTGTGATAACCCTGTCCCTTATTATGCTAATTGGTCCTTAACATGAATGTGATTATGTGTTTAATATGATATTGTGTGCCATTATGTGAAAATATGTGGTTTTGAAT
Source organism: Camellia sinensis (assembly GCF_004153795.1). Classification (NCBI taxonomy): domain Eukaryota; kingdom Viridiplantae; phylum Streptophyta; class Magnoliopsida; order Ericales; family Theaceae; genus Camellia; species Camellia sinensis. The sequence goes on along the minus strand of NW_021025200.1, from coordinate 2,112,966 downwards.
TTCTATCTGTTCACCGTAGGAATATCTATTTGATTATCTGCTTTGGAAATTAAATTGAAGGCCTTATTGGCCACAGAACCTGAAATTGATTATGCCATTGTGATTAGCGTAATTTTTAAAGCTTACGGTGAAATTTAATTGGAAATTGATTCAGATCAGAATTAATTGATGAATTAGTGCCCAATTATTTACTATTATTAAATTGAAATTAGTGGGATTTGTTGTAATGAGGCACTACACCTTCAAATTCCCTCTTTAGCTTCATTTTGGATGATTCTAACCTTAAGAGAGAAGAGAGGGCCGGCTAGAGAGGGAGAGGGTTGAAGTTGATCATTGAAGCTTGAATATTTCAAGGCCAACTCTAGATTTGACCATAGATTGGAAGAATTGAGCCTCTAGGTAAGTGAATTCATGAGTTTAATGTTGTAAATTGTGAATTCAAGTTTGATTAATGGTCAAGAACATGAATTAGTTCGATTATAAAGAAATTGAGTTGTATTTGTTGAATTTAAAGTCTTAGAACACATGCATGTAAGAAATTGCCATAAATTTCCATGTTTGAGCATAAAGTATGTAATCCATGTTGAGTTTTGATTAATGACCATGTATTTGATCATCTCTTCACTAATTAAGTTGAGGATATTGTGTATGTTTCACATGCAAGTGCAAATCATAGGAGTTTGAGTTTTGCATGTTTGAATCTAGTGTGTTGGCGATGAGTTTGAGTTAATTTGAGACATGCATGTGATTAAATTGTGAAATTGAGCTTCATTGTGTTGTAATTTGGTATTTCCACCATATTAGAATATGTATATGTGAAGCTTGAGCCAAAATCGTGCATTTGGAACCTTTGAACATCAAATTGAAGCTCAAGAACATGTTCTGGATTTTCCAGAATTTTGATGTCCGCTCAAGCGGGGAAACCGCCGCTTGAGTGTGAAATTCGTGTTCCCAGTATTTTCTGCAGACATGGTGTCCGCTCGAGCGGGGAAGTTCACGCTCGAGCGGGGAGCCATGTAGAGAGGCCTTCCGCTCGAGCACCAGAGTTCGCGATCGAGCGTAAATTTGACATATCTAGTACTTTTGCAGGCCTCAAGGGTCCGCTCAAGTGGGGAAGTCCATGCTCGAGCGGGGACCCTGTTTTCTGAAATTTTGAAAAGACATTCTGTGTTTCATTTTCTGTTCTCTTTCACTTCCAAGTACTCTTAGGCATGCATTGAGCATTGTAATTGAGTTAAAGAGATAAGAATGATGCCTAAAGAGGAAAATGTGAATTTAGAATGGATCGAATTGTTGTGACCCTTTTGTGTTCATGGAATGTGTAGGGTCGAGCTCCAGGGCAAACCAACCAACCGATCACTGTGAGTAATATCTTAACAAAGATATCTGAAATATGTTGTTGTCCAATTGCTTACTTCTATGTAAGTTTTATAAGTTTATTGATTCGATTGGTGGACAATGTTTGCTATATCAAATGAGTGGGCCAGAGGCCAGTCTGATCTGAATAATAAAATGAATGGGCCAGAGGCCGTTTTGACATGAATGAATGGGCCAGAGGCCGTTTTGACATGAATGAATGGGCCAGAGGCCATTTTGGCATGAAGGGATGGCCAGAGGCCGTTTTGACATGAATGAATGGGCCAGAGGCCGTTTTGACATGAACAAATGAATGGGTCAAAGGCTAGTTTGTCATCTGAATGGGCCAAATGCCGTTTTGACACAAATGCAAGTTTGAATGGGCCAAAGGCCAGTTTGTTTGGAACTGCAGTCACTTGACCTAAATTGTGTATATATGCTAAATAGAAATATGAATTGGGCCTAAGGCCGTTTGAAGCATGTTGTTCTATATATCGTCTGTACAGCTTCTTTAATTGATATTATTCACTGGGCTTTCACTCACGCTCATTCATGTGTTTGTAGGTGAGCCAAGAGAAGTCCAAACCCAGCCCCGGTGAAGCCTATGTGGAACAACAAAGGCTTTGGGAGTGTTAGCCCTTGTGTTTCACGCACGAGATCCGTCTTCGCCCTTTTGTTATGTATTTATATTCTGTCACGTTGGCGAAGACTTTGCATCTGTTGTTTATAGTCGTGATGGGTTGACTTAGACTTATATGATCCTGTATGTACAGAACCTTATGTAGTACATATTTTGTTGTGAGTTATTAATATGCATATATATGGTTTGTTATGATGTGCCATATAAGCACAGCTCTATGGACAAAGTTATTAACTGCTTCCGTTTGGCCCCCATTAACTCTGTTAACATACATTTGATTTTGGTTTGAGATCGTAGGTAATCTCATGATTACTGGCCGGTTATGTCCTCAACCCACGGGGGCGGGTTCGGGTCATGACAATTACACAGTAAATTCCTAGTATATTATAAGTAAATTCCCAGTATATTCTCAGTAAATTACTAGTAAATTCTCAGTAAATTACCAGTAAATTCCCAATAAATTCTCAGTAAATTCCCAGCGAAATTCTCAGCAAATTCCGGAGTAACTTTGCATTAAATTCTCAGTAAATTACTAAATAACTTTTTAGTAAATTACTCAGTAAATTTCCAGTAAATAACTCATTAAAGTCCCAGTAAATTCTCAGTAAATTACTGAGTAAATTCCAAGTAAATTTTCTGCAAATTTTCTGAGATAATTCAAAGAAAATTCTCAGTAAATCACTGATTAAATTCCCAGTAAATTCCCAATAAACTCTCATTAAATTACTCCGTAAATTCCAAATAAATTCTCAGTAAATCCTCAGTAAATTCCCAGTAAATTAATCAGTAAATTCTGAGTATATTCTCAGTAAATTACCCAGTAAATTCTCAGTAAATTACCCAGTATATTTCCCGTAAATTCTCATTAAATTCCCAGTAAGTTCTTAGTAAATTCCCAGTAAATTCTAATTAGATTACTTAGTAAATTTCCAGTAAATTCCAAGTAAATTCTTAGTAAATTACCTAGTAAATTCTCAGTAAATTCTCTATAAATTACTCAATAAATTCCCAGCATATTCTTTGTAAATTACCTAGTAAATTTCCAATAAATTCTCAATAAATTCTCAGTAAATTCCTAGTAAATTACTAAGTAAATTCACAGTAAATTCATTGTAAATTCTTAGTAAATTACTCAGTAAATTCACAGTAAATTCTTAGTAAATTACTCAGTAAATTCTTAGTAAATTCCTACTAAATTCTCAGTAAATTCCCTGTAATTTATCAGTAAATTCCAAATAAATTCTCAGTAAATTACTGAGTAAATTTCCAGTAACTTCTCAATAAACTACTGAGTAAATTCACAGTAACTTCTCATAAAATTACTCAGTAAATTCTCAGTAAATTCTTAGTAAATTACTCAGCAAATTCCCAATAAATTGCTGAGTAAATTCATAGTAAAATTTTCAGTAAATTCTCAATAAACTCCTAGTTAATTATAAGTAAATTCACAGTAAATTCTCATTAAATTACTCAGTAAACTTCCAGTAAATTCTCAATAAATTACTCAGAAAATTCAAAGTAAATTTTAGAAAATTCCCCGTAAATTTTCAGTAAATTCCCAGTAACTTCTCAGTAAATTATTGAGTAAAATTCCCAATAAATTCTAAGTAAATTACTTAGTAAATTTCCTGTAAATTACTCAGTAAATTGCCAGTAAATTTTTAGTCAATTCCCTGTAAATTCTCATTAAATTACTCAGTAAATTCCTAGTAAATTCTCAGTAAATTACTAAGTAAATTCCCAGTAAGTTCTTAGTAAATTCTCAGTAAATTCTTAGCAAATTACTAAGTAAATTCCCGGTAACTTGAAATTAAATTACTTAGTAAATTCTTAATAAATTACTTAGTAAGTTAACTGTAAATTCTTAGTAAATTACTGAGTAAATTGCCAGTAAATTCCCAGTAAATTTTCATTAAATTACTCAGTAAATTCTCAGTAAAATCCCAATAAATTACTCAGTAAATTCTCAGTAAATTACTTAGTAAATTCCTAGTAAATTCTCATCAAATTACTTAGTAAATTCCCAGTAAATTAATTAGTAAATTCCCAATAAATTTTTGAGTAAATTCCCAGTAAATTACTCAATAAATTTCCAGTAAATTCTCGTTAAATTCTCAGTAAATTCTCATTAAATTACTCAGTAAATTTTCGGTAAATTCTCATTACATTACTCTGTAAATTCACAGTAAATTACTGAGTAAATTCCCAGTAAATTCTCATCAAATTACTCTGTAACAACCCTCACTTCATCTTAGTCATGCTCTTATGCATTTATATGATTTTGTCTTGTTAAGCTTGCATTTCAAATCTTGTCTTTGTTTTGCTTAAGTGTTACTGCATGCTTTGTTCCTTGCTTGGTGTGTGTTTAGCCGAGGTCATCCTAAGTCTGGGTCGCACCTTTGAACCTTTTATACCTAGGACTATCTTGGAATCTTTTGGTTAACCTCCACTTGCACCTTGGCATATTGACCGAGATGTCACTATCTAGGCCGAGGTGTTCATCAGCAAGGCCGAGATGTGTATTATCTAGGCCGAGATGTTACCCTTACACCTAGTGATCTTGTTCCTGGATTGGTATGACCTAGACCGAGGTGTGGCACATCTAGGCCGAGGTGTGGCACAGCTAAGTCAAGTGTTGTCCTTCCTAGCCGAGATCATTGAGACCTTACTTGTCGAAGCCTTGTCCTTATCCGAGATCATTACCTGCCGGAGTGCCTATGCCATCTTGCTTGTTGAGCACACTTTGTCATAGTCTTGTCTTTTCACTCAGTCACCTTTTTTAGAAGAGCCAACCAGCCGATGCCACGTGTCCCAGCAGAGGGTTAAGTCAGTGAGCTGTTGAAAAACACATCATTTTGTATCATATCCTTGTCTTTTAGAGAGAGAGGCTCTAGGAAGAAGAAGGAGGAGTTCTTAGAGAGGGAATTGATTTCCAAGCTTGATCTTCACACCTTGAGCCGTTAGATTCGTGTCTTGAGGTTAGAATCTTGATCTACTCTTGTTGTTCTTATTGTTCATCTAGCTGCATTGCATGATCGAACACGATTTGTAAGCCATGCATTGATTTAAAGTTTGGTTTTAGAAAGAGAAAGTGATATTCATGTGTTCTTGAATAAAAGCCTTGTTTGATCCGAAAGCTTGCATCAAGATTCATGTTTTCGTGTTTGTCATCTAAGATCTTCAAGTATGAGTACCTAGGTCCATGTTTTCGAACTCATCTCATGAAATCCCAGATTTCGTAATAACAAGTTGTGATTAAGCATTCATATTTTTCATGTTCATGTTCTTCATGTTCTTCAGTAGAGGGAAACCCAGATTTTCCTGGCTTCATTTCCTTGAATGTGGCCATCGGGACCACACCTTGGCAAGGAGGTGTGGAACCTCGGCCAAGACCTGGTTGGTGCCCATTATGTTTTCCTGAGGTGAGAAACGGTGTTTTGTTTTGGTCCGACTTAGTTTTGAAGGAACGCCGAGATCATTTGCATTCATGTAAAGCTTGTTTGAGAGTGCATTCAATAGACTTTGCCATGTGTTTGTAGGACTTGGACTCTTGCTTTGACCCCGACATCTGAAGAACTATGTGAGTGGTATTTTTAATAAAGCTATGTTATGACATTTGATAAAGCTTTGCCTTGCTTGTTTTGAAAAAGTATTTGTTAAGCATGAATGACTATCCCTATTTTGTGTATCAAGTATTAGCTTTGGTCTTGATAACATTCTTGACAAGTCCGAACGTGCTAGGGGACTATAAGCATTTGTAGCACAAGTCCGTACGTGCTAGGGGACTCTAAACTTTTGTAGCACCTTTGATTATGTCATCCCTTGTATTATTGATGCTAGTAAGCATCCCTTGAGACTTGAAAGATTTTTAAATGAACTTGATTTGTCCTTTGATTTCGTACAAGATATGATGTGTTTTGGCTTGATAAAGATCTAGGATATTATTCATGCAAACCCCTTTATTGATTATATCATTCACTGAGTATCCAAGCTCACCCCCTCTATATATATATATATATGTAGGTGATGAGCAGGACGGCGATGACGCCTAGATGCGTTTGGTATGATGTTTTGGATTCATACTTTTGATAGCATCTTGAAGACTATGCTTCTTGGCTTGTGACTCATTGTATTTTGCATATGTCAGCTTGAGAAGCCTTTTGATCAAGATGTATTATGTACTTATTCATTTGTATTCAAGTTGTAAGACCTCGATATGATGTATGACATTTCATTTGATTTATGCACAGCTCTTATGGACTAATTAGAATTAAATTATTGCTTCCGCACATGTAAGCCCCATATGTATACTCTGTTGGTGTGTGAATCTTTGTAAGTTGGCCTTTGGTAATCTCGGATTACTGGCCATCATGGCACCATTCTACTAGGGGCGGAATGGGGTCGTGACATACTCAGTAAATTCCCTATAATTTTTGAGTAATTTCCTAGTAAATTCTTAGCAAATTACGTAGTAAATTCTCATTAAATTCCCAGTAAATGCTCATTAAATTACTCAGTAAAGTAAATTCTCATTAAACTACTCAGAAAATTTCCCGTAAATTCTCAGTAAATTGCCATTAAATTTTCAGTAAATTCTAATTAAATTACTCCCTAAATTCTCAGTAAATTACTAATAAATTCTCAGTTACTTCCCAATAAATTCTCATTGAATTATTATGTAAATTCTCTGTAAATTCTCAATAAATACTCAATTAATTCCCAGTAAATTATTCAGTAAATTCCTAGAAAATTACTCACTAAATTTCATGAAAATTCTTAGAAAATTACTTAGTAAATTCCAAGTAAATTTCTAGTAAATTCTCATTAAATTACACAGTAAATTCACTGTAAAATCTTAGTAAATAACTAATAAATTCTTAGAAAATTACTTGTAAATTCTTATTAAATTACTCAATAAATTTGCAGTAAATTCTCAGTAAATTACTGAGAAAATTCACAGTAAATTCTAGTAAATTCCCAATAAATTTTCTGTAAATTACTCAGTAAATTCCCAGTAACTTCTCGGTAAATTACTGTGTAAATTCGTAGTAAATTACTCAGTAAATTACTAAGCAAATTCTCAGTAAATTCTCAATAAATTACTGAGTAAATTCATAGTAAATTCTCTGAAAATTACTAAGTAAATTCCCAGTAAGTTCTCCGAAAATTAACCGTAAATTCTCATTAAATTACTTAAAAAAATTTCAGTAAATTCTGAGTAATTTACTAAGTAAATTCCTAGAAAATTCTCTGTAAATTCCCAGTAAATTCTCAGTAAATTACTCAGTAAATTCCCAGTAAATTACTTAGTAAATTCCCAGTTAATTCTCAGTAAATTCCCAGTAAATTACTCATAAAATTCTAAGTCAATTCCTTGCAAATTCTCATTATGTTTGTGATACCCCTGTCCCGTAATATGTTAATTGGTCCTTAATATGAGTATGATTATGTGTTTAGTATGATTTTGTGTGCCATTAAGTGAAAATATGCGGCTTTGAACTTCTATCTGTTCATCGTAGGAATATCTATTTGAATAATCTGCTTTGGAAATTAAATTGGAGGCCTTATCGGCCACAGAACCCGAAATTGATTACGCCATTGTGATTGGCATAATTTTTAGAGCCTACGGCAAAATTTAATTGAAAAAATTGATTCGAATCAAAATAATTAGATTCAAAACGATTAATTAGTGCCTAATGGCTTTATATTAAAGTATTGTGTGAGTGGGAGCTTGTAAGGGGCTTTATACACTCAAACTCCCTCTTTAATTCTCATTTTGGCTGATATACATTCTAAGGTGAGAAGAGGGCCGGCCATTAGAGAGAGAGAAGGGAGAAAATCTGTGAAGGCTTGGGAATTTGAAGTCCAACTCTAAATTGGACCATAGATTGAAGGAATTGGGCTCCTAGGTAAGCCATTGACTCTTGAATTCCTGAATTGAACTTGTAATCTTGTAAGCTCAAAGTTTAATTGTAATCAAGAGCATGATTTAAATTGGTTTTGGTAAGATGTGGTCATGCATGCATAGAATTGCTTCTAAATTGCCGTAAGTTGCATAATCTAGCATGTATCATGTCAATTAAGCAAGATTTGAAGTTTGATCATGCATGCAAGCTTGGTTTTGTTGAGCTTTATAAGAATAGGCACTATTTGCATCTTTTGAAATGGGATTGGAGCTAAAAGATTGCATGCATGTTTGATTAATGAACTTATATGAGGTTTGAAAGCTTGAACCATGAGTTTGCAAGAATGTTGATCTATTTCGAAGAAATGTGACCTTGATTTTGAGTAATTGGCCTCCTAATACTTGTATACTCATGGTATGTAATATGTTTGCATGTTTGGGAACCAAGATTTTGAGTTTGGAACCTTTGGAGGCCATTTGGAACTCAAGAGCCCGATTCTGGATTTTTCCAGAATTTTGAGGTCCGCTCGAGCGGGATAACCTCCGCTCGAGCGTAATTTTCGTGCTCCCAGCACTTTTTGCAGAGTTGGATGTCCGCTCGAGCTGGGTAATTCACGCTAGAGCGGGGGAACTATTTTGACAGGCCTTCCGCTCGAGCGCCCTATTTCATGCTCGAGCGTATTTTTGATGCAACTAGCACTTTTGCAGGCCTATAACGTACGCTCGAGCGGGGAAGTCCACGCTCAAGCAGGGACCCTGTTTTCTGAAATTTTGAAAATGCATTATGTGTTCTGTTTTTCCGTTCCCTTTCACTTGTAAGCACTCTTAGGCATACATTGAGCATTGTAATTGAGTTAAAGAGATAAGAATGAAGCCTAAAGAGAAAAATGTGAATTCAGAACGGATTGAATTGTTTGTGACCCATACGTGTTATGTGATGTGTAGGGTCAAGCTCCATGGCAAATCCACAAGCCGATCACTGTGAGTAGTATGTTAATAAAGATATTTGAGATATGCTAATTGTCTAATTGCTTAGCTTCCTATGAGTTGTTAATTTGGATTTTGGACTAACGCTTACTATGCCTAAAGAGCGAATGGGCCAAAGACCGTTTCGATACGAATGATAGTCTGACATGAACGACAGTTTGATCTGAATAATAGAGTAAATGGGTCAAAGGTCGTTTTGACATGAAGGATTAGGCCGAAGGCCATTTTGACATGAAGGATTGGGCCGAAGGGCGTTTTGACATGAAGGGTTGGGCCAAAAGCCGTTTTGACATGAATGATTGGGCCAAAGGCCGTTTTGACATGAATGATTGGGCCGAAGGCCGTTTTGACATAAATGATTGGGCCAAAGGTCGTTTTGGCACAAATGAATGGACCGAAGGTCGTTTTGACATAAATGAACGGACCGAAGGTCGTTTTGACATAAATGTGAATGGATCGAAGGTCATTTTGACAAGACATGAATGAATGGGCCAGAGGCCGTTTCGACACGAAAGTGTAAATGGGCCAAAGGCCAGTTTGATACGAAAATGTGAATGGGCCGAAGGCCAGTTTGATACGAAAGTCTGAATGGGCCTAAAGGCTAGTTTGATATGAAAGTTTGAAAACGCTGAAGGCCAGTTTGACATGAGTAATGGTTTGACAATGAAACGAATGAATTGGGCCCAAGGCCGTGTGATGTGTTTGGAACCACAGTTACTTAACCTGCATATGTCTATGTATGTATGCATTAGTTAGAAACGCAAATTGGGCCCGAGGCCATTTGATGTATATCGTTCCAATGTATATTCTTCATTTGATATTATTCACTGGGCTATCGCTCATGCTCATTCATGTGCTTGTAGGTGAGCCAAGAGGAGTCCAGACCCAGCCTCAGTGAAGTCAATATGGGACAACTGAGTTTTGGAGAGTCAGCCCTTGCGTCTCACGTACGAGACCCGTCTTCGCCCCTTTGTTGTGTATTTATATTTTGTCATGTCGGCGAAGATTTTGTATCTGTGGTATATAGTTTTGACAGATTGACTTACATTTGAATGATCCTGTCTGTACAGAATTTTATGTTGGTGTATCTTTTGACGTGAGTTATTAACATGTTTTCATATGGATTGTTATGATGTGCCATGTAAGCACAACTCTATGGACAAAGTTTAAAATTTGCTTCCATTTGGCCCCTTTACTTTGATGAGTTTTGTCTAGTTCGATTTGAGGCCGTAGGTAATCTCATGATTACTGGCCGGTTATGGCCTTAACCCATGGGGGCGGGTTCGGGTCGTGACAGAGTGGTATCAGAGCACGAGTTAATAACTCACGCACTTGTCCAAAAGAGCAATAAGCGTCTAGATAAGATCTAGGATGCATTCATGTGATAAATATGAATTTGGAAACATCAAGAATATGCTTAAGTGTTTCGATATGAACAGTTATGTGCTATAAATTCGTGAATTGCTTGCATTATGAACCATTGGAATATGTATGCCTTCTGATATATGCATACTTGTGAATCTTTTGTATAAGGTATAATGCAAGCTTAATCAGATGGGGAATAAGAACTCTATAAGGTTATGTTTAGCCTTAATTCTTTTCTGATGGTATGAAATGACAAGTTCCCTGAAATGCTATGTTTGGTATAAATGAATGATTGTCTAAATTCTCCTTGAACATAATTGTGGTATCCTTGGCGGAGGCCCTCGCCCAGGGGACATAATACTATGGCTTATGGTCATGAGGCCCTAGCCGGGGGAAATAATACCGTGGCACAGGCCCTCGCTCGGGGAAAACAATACCGTGGCCTATGTATGAGACATGTTACCGGTACGGAAGGTTCCATTATGGAACTTGATATGCTTGGCCAACATGATATGTTACGCTAAAGGAAGTACCACACATGATTCGAATATGAGATATGAATTGTTACGCTAATGTGTACAACCAGTTTGTTTTGTTATAATGCACATACATGAATATATGAATCACGAAAAGTTGTCTATGTGCATTCAATTCTGCCTACGGGTGTCTATGTGAAATATGAACATGATTTGAGTATATAATTACTTAGTAAATGTTCAACATGCGATATCTGATAAGTATGCAATTATCTGTTACATATGTGATTAATTGCGTACGGTATGTGAAATGAGAATATAAAGACGTGTCTATGTACGAATGTGACTGTATGTTTATTTTTGTATTGGACATCCCGGTATTTGGCATGATTTAATAAGAGTTTGTGGAGAGGATGGTTAAATTAAGGGCATACGAGCTGGAAGGCTTTTCCACTGCCCGACTTGATAGACTGGAAAGGATGGTACAGGAAATGGCAGAGATTTTAAGACAACAATGTCAGCTGCCGCTACGGCAAGAACCCTTGTCACCACCAGTGTAAGAAACGCCGAGGAGTTGTCATCAGATTTCGGGGACTAGTTATAGGTGTGGTAAAATGGACCATATGGTAAGGAATGGTTCCCGAACTGAGCAAATGTGAATAAATGTTTTGCCTCAACTAGATTCGTACCAGTGGTAGGAATTGCTACTCAGGATAGAGTAATTACACTCATCCCAGAAAGCACTCAGAATACTGCGATTGTTATCCTAGGTATCTATACTGTTTACGAACGAATGCTTATGTGTTGATTGATTCTGAATTAGTACATGTGTATATCTTTGCTTGAGATATTATTTGATTCGAGTTGACATATCCTTTGGTATCTGCTGCATGTGTATCTAGATTGGTTAGACCCACAAGATCGAGACCGTATTCATTGAATGTATATGCTCCATTTGGGAAATTTGTGAAATATGTATGGGGATATCGATTAACTCTGCACATGCACATGTACATCTGAACCTATGCTTAGGGTGAGTTGTTATACTACTGTCTTCAATGATTAAACCATTGGAATTATGATCCTGTGGTCGTATGACCGAGTTGAGCACCCTAAATGATGAACTCTATAATTGTGAGACCATGTAATTTTGATTGGTAGAAAGTTGACTGGATTATGTGACTATACTGGGCTCGACTCATAAACATATGCTTTTGTGACTGGTTTGGAACTTTGCGTGACAATCCTATGTTATGTGTAACTGAGGAACCTTGCTTACCGTGTTACTGTGCACTATGTGCTTGTATATAAGACTTATTTGGGAACTGCTGATTTGATTATGATACATACCTCTTGATATGAACAACTGCATGCAAATGCATCTACACCTGGACTTATGTGAACAATGTCGTATTGTACATGACCTGAGTCATTTTGATATAAACAGTTGTGATGAATGACCCTGATTGTCACGACCCGAACCCGCCCCTATGGGTTAAGGCCATAACCGGCCAGTAATCACGAGATTACCTATGGCCTCAAACCAAATAAGACAAGACTCATCAGAATAAAAGGGGCTAAACGGAAGCAAATTTAAAACTTTGTCTATAGAGCCGTGCTTATATGCATACCATAACATTCCATATGTACATATGTTAATAACTCACAACAGAAAGTGTAATGACATAAGATTCTATACAGACAGGATCATCCAAACTAAGTCAACCCATGAAAACTATATACAGACGAATTCAAAACTTCGCCAACCTGACAAAATGTAAATACATAACAAAAGGGCGAAGACGGGTCTCGTGCGTGAGACACAAGGGCTGACTCTCTCAAAACCTTAGTTGTTCCATACAGACTTCACTGAGACTGGGTCTGGACTTCTCTTGGCTCACCTACAAACATATGAATGAGCGTGAGCGAAAGCCCAGTGAATAATATCAAATCAAATACAGAAGTTACATAACAATGTAGAACAACATGTTCCAAACGGCCTTGGGCCTAATTCATATTTCTATTTAACAGATATATAACTATACGAAATTCAAATCAAGTGACTGTAGTTCCAAACATTCTGGCCTTTGGCCCATTCAGATTTCCATTCATGTCAAAACGGCCTTCGGCCCATTCATTTATGTCAAAACGACCTTCGGTCCATTCGTTTACCTCAAACGGCCTTCGGCCCATTCGTTTACGTCAAAACGGCCTTCGGCCCATATATTCGTGTCAAAACGACCTTAGGTCCATTCATACATGTCCAAACGACCTTCAGTCCACTCATTTCTATCGAAACGACCTTCGGTCCATTCATTTCTGTCAAAACGACCTTCGGTCCATTCGTTTACCTCAAAACGGCCTTCGGCCCACTCATTTATGTCAAAATGACCTTAGGTCCATTTATTTCTATCAAAACGACCTTCGGTCCATTCGTTTACGTCAAAATGGCCATCAGTCCATACATTCGTGTCAAAACGGCCTTCGGCCCACTCATTTATGTCAAAACGACCTTAGGTCCATTTATTTCTATCAAAACGACCTTCGGTCCATTTGTTTATGTCAAAACGGCCTTCGGCCCACTCATTTATGTCAAAACGACCTTAGGTCCATTTTGACAGGTCCATTTATTCATATCGAAACGACCTTCGGTCCATTCATTCGTTCATGTCAGACTTTTGTCCACAATCCCAATTAGCAACTCATAAAGCTTATAAGGGAATAAACAGTTGGACATTGCTAAGCTTTCAAATATCGATATTACTCACAGTGATCAGCTTGTGGATTTGCCCTGGAGCTTGACCCTACACATTTCATGAACACAAAAGGGTCACTAACAGTTCAATCTGTTCTTTAATTCGCATATTCCTCTTTAGGCTTTATTCTTATCTCGTTAACTCATTTACAATGCTCAATGCATGCCTAAGAGTACTTACAAGTGAAAGAGAACAGAAAACAGAACACAGAATGCAATTTCAGAATTTCAGAAAATAAGGTCCCCGCTCGAGCGTCAACTTCCCCGCTCGAGCAGGAACCATGTCTGCAAAAAGTGCTGGGAGCACGATTTTCCGCTCGAGCGGCACTTATCCCACTCGAGCGGACATCAAAAATCTGGGTTTTCCAGATTGAGTTCTTGAGCTCCAATTCGATTTTCAACCAACAAATCATGCATGTTATGGCTCAATTCTCAAATATAAGTATACTAATATGATGTAAACCCTAAATCTCAACCCAATGGAGCTCAATTCACAATTAATTCACATGCATGCCCCAATCTCCCATCAAACTCATTCTAACATAACAAATTCATACATTCAAGCTCATATCTTCATAAATCGTACATGCATGTGATGAATGAGCCACATTCTCAACTTAGACAACACAAATAGTGATCAAAACATGAGTTTCAACCAAAACTCTACTTGAATCATGTATTTCAAGCTTATACATGCTATTTCAACACAATTTCTTACATGCATGCATATGTCAAGCTTTAATTCAACAAAACCAACCCAATTTCATTTCAATCTTACTCTTGATCACCCAATTAGCTTGAACACACAAAATTACAAACTATAATCCAAGAATTACTCACCTAGAAGCTTTGATTCTCACAATCTATAACAATTCTTGGATTATCTTCAAGGTTCCCACGCTTTAAGCTACAATTTGCACAATTCTCTCATCTCTCCCTCTCTACAGCCGACTCTCCTCTAATTTGAGTCCCAAATCAGTCAAATGAAGCAAGAAGGGAGAATAGAGGGTGTAGTGCCCTTACCCAACAAAACCCACTATTGGCATTATAATAATAATAAGGTAATGGGGCACTAATTAATCGTTTTGAATCTAATTATTTTGATCCGAATCAATTTCTAATTAAATTTTACCGTAGGTTCTAAAAATTATGCCAATCACAATGGCGTAATCGATTTCAGGTTTTGTGGCCGATAAGGCCTCCAATTTAATTTCCAAAGCAGATTATTCAAACAGATATTCCTACGGTGAACAGATAGAACTTCGAAATCACATATATTCACAAAATGGCACATAAAATCATATTAAACACATCATCATACTCGTATTAAGGACCAATTAGCATACTACAGAACAGGGGTATTACACTGATGTGACTTTGAGAGTTAATGAACTTAGGACAATTGTGGAACTATTAACCGTGTACCTAAGCAAACGAAGTACGCCTCATAGAACCAAATGTACTCTAGGTGAGAAAACTTTTATCTAATTCGATTCGATAAAACCTTTGCCTGATATTGTCTTGATGGAACCCTCATTTGATATAATTTAATGGAACCTTTGTTTGATTTAATTTGGCAAGACCTGTGTCGGGATTGGTTTGATAAGACCCTCTATCTGATTTAATTTTGTAAAAAGGGATTGAGGATTGCCTGTAAATAAATAGCCAGATTATTCTTGGCAGAAAAACTGATAAACCCAAAACTTGAATCTATTTAGAATACTTGACCTATTTGAAAGACCTTTTGTGGGCTATCAACAGATTGATCTAACCATGACCACCATTGGGAACCAACCCTCAACTATTGAGGACATATGTGTTATGAATGAACTGAATTGTACAAATCCAATGATTGGGTGTCGTAAGAAATATTGTCCCATCCTTGTTCGTTTGACGCTGTGGGAATCAATGATGGCAGATTGACTTGATTATAAGCAGTGCTAAACATTTATCTTTGACTGATCAGAATATGTTTTATAAGGGAGAATAGCTGCTTTAGTGTCATCGAATTTCGAGAAATCAGGTTATGATGAGTGGTATTGTGTTGTTTTGAAGACATTTTTGGAGCGTCCTTTCGTGCTAGGGGACGTTAAGCCTATGTAGCACTTTTGTTGAAATACCTCTTTTGCCACCGACGGTCTTGTACGGGTGGGTTTGCCTAATCGATCTCGGGTCGGCCACCGACGGTCGGGAACGGATGTGCTTTGGCTCCGAGACGATTATTCCTTTGTTTGGTCCGGAATGTCATCCTTTGGTATTATGTAGATGTTATAAACATCCAAGAAGCTTTGAAAAACCGTGATTATCCGAAGGTGTGTGAATTCAGTACGCCTTGTGTAAATAACTGCTCAGTGCCATTATATTCTACAATTGGGGTTCTGAGGATGTGTAAATTGTGTTCAACATGTGGTTAACTGTTTCTGATAATATCGTTGATGCCATGGGAATTAATATATGAATTGCCTCATGCTTTTGACAACTATCAGATAATGTAGAAAGACTCGATGGAACAGGGAATTGTATATTGAACCGAATTGCAAACTGTAAACTGTTGAATGAATTGAGAACACGTATATTCTGTTAGAAGTCGATTGCATCGGTGTTATTGTGCTTTATAATTAGTACTATGGGGGTATATGAGTTACGTATGTCGTGTGGTTGATTGCTTCGTCATTATCCTAGTTGACTCGGGAATCAGTGTCCGGATCCACTTTGAATTCCTGGAAACTTTTGATTGACCTTGGATAACTGTGAGGAGTCGTTGAACTAAATACCGGATCGGATTGTGAATTGTGGAATTATTGAAGAATGAATTGAACTTTTGTGACAAGGGAATAGACCGAACTTCTGTGATAAAGTTAGCCGACATCTGAAATAAATTTGTTGGTGACCTACCATGAAGGGGCAATTAGTGAATTTGTGTCTGAATATTTTTCGGTGCCAACAGGTCGAAGTCGAATATCAAATAGTGACAGAACTACTTCAACCTCTCTCTATTTTGGAATGGAAATAGGAATATGGGGCTACGAATTTCATTGTGGGGCTACCTTGAGCACCCAAGGTATAAATCCCGTTTGGGTTATTGTATGTGGAATTACTAAGTTTACTCATTTCCTCCCTGTAAAATTGTGTGTGATGTTTATAGACTAGCCACTGTTTATATCAACAAGATTGCTCATTTGCATAGGGTTCCAGTATCTACTGTTTTAGACAGGAATCCTAAAATGTGTTTGAATTCTGACAAGCCTTCAAGAGGCAATAGGAACTGAATTGTGAGTCAGCACTGTTTTCCATCCGCAAATTGATGTATAATCAGAAAGAACTTTTCAGATTTTGAGAGGAATGCTCCAAATATATGTGTTAGATTTTTCAGGGAAGTTGGAAAGATCTATCCATCATTGGCAGACCTTGCTTACAATAACAGCTCACACTCTAGTTTTAGTTTGACACCATACAAACCTTGTATGGAGGAAAGGGATTGGGACCGTTGAATGAAAGGTATTCCGAATTGTCCTCGACTAAAGGTAAATTAAGTTTGGAGGACCAAACTTCCTAAAAGGGGGAAGACTGTGATACCCCTGTCCTGTAATATGTTAATTGGTCCTTAATATGAGTATGATTATGTGTTTAGTATGATTTTGTGTGCCATTATGTGAAAATATGCGGCTTTGAACTTCTATCTGTTCACCGCAGGAATATCTGTTTGAATAATCTGCTTTGGAAATTAAATTGGAGGCCTTATCGGCCACAGAACCCAAAATTGATTACGCCATTGTGATTGGCATAATTTTTAGAGCCTGCGGCAAAATTTAATTGAAAAAATTGATTCGAATCAAAATAATTAGATTCAAAACGATTAATTAGTGCCCAATGGCTTTATATTAAAGTATTGTGTGAGTGGGAGCTTGTAAGGGGCTTTATATACTCAAACTCCCTCTTTAATTCTCATTTTGGCTGATATACATTCTAAGGTGAGAAGAGGGCCGGCCATTAGAGAGAGAGAAGGGAGAAAATCTGTGTTTGATCTTGAAGGCTTGGGAATTTGAAGTCCAACTCTAAATTGGACCATAGATTGAAGGAATTGGGCTCTTAGGTAAGCCATTGACTCTTGAATTCCTGAATTGAACTTGTAATCTTGTAAGCTCAATTATAATCAAGAGCATGATTTAAATTGGTTTTGGTAAGATGTGGTCATGCATGCATAGAATTGCTTCTAAATTACCATAAGTTGCATAATCTAGCATGTATCATGTCAATTAAGCAAGATTTGAAGTTTGATCATGCATGCAAGCTTGGTTTTGTTGAGCTTTATAAGAATAGGCACTATTTGCATCTTTTGAAATGGGATTGGAGCTAAAAGATTGCATGCATGTTTGATTAATGAACTTATATGAGGTTTGAAAGCTTGAACCATGAGTTTGCAAGAATGTTGATCTATTTCGAAGAAATGTGACCTTGATTTTGAGTAATTGGCCTCCTAATACTTGTATACTCATGGTATGTAATATGTTTGCATGTTTGGGAACCAAGATTTTGAGTTTGGAACCTTTGGAGGCCATTTGGAACTCAAGAGCACGATTTTGGATTTTTCCAGAATTTTGAGGTCCGCTCGAGCGGGATAACCTCCGCTCGAGCGTAATTTTCGTGCTCCCAGCACTTTTTGTAGAGTTGGATGTCCGCTCGAGCTGGGTAATTCACGCTCGAGCGGGGGAGCTATTTTAACAGGCCTTCCGCTCGAGCGCCCTATTTCACGCTCGAGTGTATTTTTGATGCAACCAGCACTTTTGCAGGCCTATAACGTACGCTCGAGCGGGGAAGTCCACGCTCAAGCAGGGAACCTGTTTTTTGAAATTTTGAAAATGCATTCTGTGTTCTGTTTTTCCGTTCCCTTTCACTTGTAAGCACTCTTAGGCATACATTGAGCATTGTAATTGAGTTAAAGAGATAAGAATGAAGCCTAAAGAGAAAAATGTGAATTCAGAACGGATTGAATTGTTTGTGACCCATACGTGTTATGTGATGTGTAGGGTCAAGCTCAAAGGCAAATCCACAAGCCGATCACTGTGAGTAGTATCTTAATAAAGATATTTGAGATATGCTAATTGTCTAATTGCTTAGCTTCCTATAAGTTGTTAATTTGGATTTTGGACTAACGCTTACTATGCCTAAAGAGCGAATGGGCCAAAGGCCGTTCCGATACGAATGATAGTCTGACATGAATGATAATCTGATATGAACGACAGTTTGATCTGAATAATAGAGTAAATGGGCCAGAGGCCGTTTTGACATGAAGGATTGGGCCGAAGGCCGTTTTGACATGAAGGGTTGGGCCGAAGGCCGTTTTGACATGAAGGGTTGGGCCGAAGGCCGTTTTGACATGAATGATTGGGCTGAAGGCCGTTTTGACATGAATGATTGGACTGAAGGCCGTTTTGACGTAAATGATTGGGCCGAAGGTCGTTTTGGCACGAATGAATGGACCGAAGGTCGTTTTGACATAAATGAACGGACCGAAGGTCGTTTTGACATAAATGTGAATGGATCGAAGGTCGTTTTGACAAGACATGAATAAATGGGCCAGAAGCCTTTTCGACACGAAAGTGTAAATGGGCCAAAGGCCAGTTTGATACGAAAATGTGAATGGGCCGAAGGCCAGTTTGATACGAAAGTCTGAATGGGCCTAAAGGCCAATTTGATATGAAAGTTTGAAAAGGCTGAAGACCAGTTTGACACGAGTAATGGTTTGACAATGAAACGAATGAATTGGGCCCAAGGCCGTGTGATGTGTTTGGAACCACAGTTACTTAACCTACATATGTCTATGTATGTATGCATTAGTTAGAAACGCAAATTGGGCCTGAGGTCGTTTGATGTATATTGTTCCAATGTATATTCTTCATTTGATACTATTCACTGGGCTATCGCTCACGCTCATTCATGTGCTTGTAGGTGAGCCAAGAGGAGTCCAGACCCAGCCTCAATGAAGTCAGTATGGGACAACCGAGTTTTGGAGAGTCAGCCCTTGCGTCTCACGTACGAGACCCGTCTTCGCCCCTTTATTGTGTATTTATATTTTGTCATGTCAGCGAAGATTTTGCATCTGTGGTATATAGTTTTGACGGATTGACTTACATTTGAATGATCCTGTCTGTACATAATTTTATGTTGCTGTATCTTTTGACGTGAGTTATTAACCTGTTTTCGTATGGATTGTTATGATGTGCCATGTAAGCACAGCTCTATGGACAAAGTTTAAAATTTGCTTCCATTTGGCCCCTTTACTCTGATGAGTTTTGTCTAGTTCGATTTGAGGCCGTAGGTAATCTCATGATTACTGGCCGGTTATGGCCTTAACCCATGGGGGCGGGTTCGGGTCGTGACAACATTACTCAGTAAATTCCTAGTAAATTCTCAGTAAATTATTAAGTAATATCCCAGTAAATTACTCAGCAAATTCACAGTAGATTCTCAGCAAATCACTGAGTAAATTCTCATTAAATTCAAATTAAATTACTCAGTAAATTCCAAATAAATTCTCAATAAATTACTCAATAAATTCCCTGTAAGTTCTCAGTAAATTACTGAGCAAATTCCCAGTAAATTCTCAGTAAATTACACAATAATTTCGCGTTAAATTATTCAATAAATTCCTAGTAAATTCTCAGTAAATTCCAAGCAAATTACCAGTAAATTACTGAGTAAATTCCCACTAAATTCTAATCAAATTACTCAGTAAATTACTTAATAAATTCCCAGTAAATTACTGAGTAAATTTCCAATAAATTCTCAGTAAATTCTCATTAAATTACTAGTAAATTCTCATTAAATTACTTATTAAATTTCCAGTAAATTCTCATTAAATTACTCATTAAATTCTCAGTAAATTTTTAGTAAATTAATTAGTAAATTACTCAGTAAATTCCAAGTAAATTCGCAATAAATTCTTATTAAATTACAAAGTAAATTGTCAGTATATTACTTAGTAAATTTCTTTTAAATTTCCAATACATTCTCATTAAATTCCCAGAAAATTCTCATTAAATTATTCAGTAAATTACTCGGTAAATTCTAAGTAAATTACCAGTAAATTACTCAGTAAATTACCAGTAAATTCCAAGTAAATTCCCAATAAATTCACATTAAATTACTCAGTAAATTTTCAATAAATACTTAATTAATTCGTAGTAAATTCTCAGTAAATTATTCAGTAAATTCCCTTTAAATTCTAGTAAATTACTCAGTAAACTCCATGTAAATTCTCAGTAAATTACTTAGTAAATTACCAGTAAATTTCGAGTAAATTACTCAGTAAATTCCCAGTAAATTCTCTGTAAATTACTGATTAAATTCCCAGTAAATTCTCTGTAAATTACAGAGCAAATTCCTAGTAAATTCTCTGTAAATTCTCATTAAATTATTCTATATATTCCCAGTAAATTCCAAGTAAATTTCTCAGTAAATTTTCAGTAAATTCCCTGTAAATTACTGACTAAATTCCTAGTAAATTCTTAGGAAATTACTCAACAAATTCCCAATAAATTACTCAGTAAATTCCCAATACATTCTTAGTAAATTACTCAGCAAATTCCCAGTAATTTATCAAAAATTACTGAATAAATTCCTAGTAAATTCTCAACAAATTACTCTGTAAATTATCAGTAAATTCCAAGTAAATTCTCTGTAAATTATTGAGTAAATTCCCAGTAAATTCTCTGTAAATTACTGAGTAAATTCCCAAGAAATTCCCAGTAAATTCCCAATAACTTCTCATTAAAATACTCAATAAATTCCCAGTAAATTACTTAGTAAATTCAAAGAAAATTACGCAGTAAATTTCCATTAAATTCTCAGTAAATTAACAATAAATTCCCAGTAAAATATTTAGTAAATTACTGACTAAATTCCTAGTAAATTCTCAGTAAATTACTCAGCAAATTTGCAATAATTTCTTAGAAATTACTGAGTAAATTCCAAGTAAATTACTTAGTAAATTTTCAGTAAATTACCAGTAAATTCCAAGTAAATTCTCATTAAATTCTATGTAAATTCCCAGTAAATTACTTATTAAATTCTCAGTAAATTAATTAGTAAATACCCAGAAAATTCTAAATAAATTCTCAATAAATCCTCAGTAAATTACTCAGTAAATTTTAATTAAATTCTCAGCAAATTTCCATTAAATTCTCCTTAAATTACTTAGTAAATTCTCAGAAAATTATCAGCAAATTCTTGGTAAATTCGTAGTAATTTCTCATTAAATTACTAAGTAAATTCCCAGTAAATTCTCAATAAATTTCCAGCAAATTACTCAGAACATTCCTAATAAGTTCTCAGTAAATTACTGCGTAAATTTCCAGAAAATTCTTAGCAAATTATTCAGTAAATTCTCAATAAATTCTCAGTAAATTCTCATTAAATTACTAAGTAAATTTCCAGCAAATTCTCAGTAAATTACTAAGTAAATACCCAGTAAATTCTCAATAAATTAGTCAATAAATTCCCAGTAAATTACTTAGTAAATTCTGGATAAATTCTCAGTAAATTATTGAGTAAACTCATAGTAAATTCCTTAGTAAAATCCCAGTAAATTCTAAAAATTACTCACCAAATTCACAGTAAATTCTCAAAAAATTACTTAGTAAATTTCCAACAAATTCTCAGTAAATTCTCAGTAAATTCTCATTAAATTAATCAGTAAATTTCCAATAAATCTCAGTAAATTACTCAGTAAATTCCTAGAAAATTACAAAGTAAATTCTCAGTAAATTACACAGTAAATTCTCAGTAAATTATTGAATAAATTCCCAGTAAATTCCAAGTAAATTCTCAGTAAATTACACACAAAATTCCCAATAAATTCACAGTAAATTCCTAGTAATTCTAAGTAAATTACTGAGTAAATTCAAAGTAAATTGGTACTAAATTCTCAGTAAATTCCCAATAAATTCAAATTAAATTAGTTAGTAAATTCTCGATAAATTCTAAGTAAATTCCCAGTAAATTCTTAATGAATTACTCATTAAATTCCAAGTAAATTACTCATTAAATTCTCAGTAAATTACGCAGTAAATTCCCAGTAAATTACTAATTAAATTTTCAGTAAATTCTCAGTAAGTTACTCAGTAACTTCTAAGTAAATTCCTAGAAAATTCTCAGCAAATTCCTAGTAAATTATTCGGTAAATTCCCTTTAAATTCTCAGTAAATTCTCAGTAAATTCTAAATCAATTCCCAGTAAATTCTCATTAAATTACTCAGTAAATTCCCAATAAATTCTCAATAAATTCCCAGTAAATTTCGAATAGATTCTCAGTAAATTTCCTATAAATTTTCAGTAAATTCCCAATAAATTCACACTAAATTTCTAGTAAATTCCTAGTAAAATACTCAGCAAATTACTCATTAAATTCCCAGTAAATTCTCAATAAATTACACAGTAAATTCTAAGTAAATTCCTGAATAAATTCCAGGTAAATTCTCAGTAAATTACTAGTAAATTTTTAGTAAATTACTGAGTAAATTCCCAGAAATTCTCAGTAAATTCTCTGTAAATTACTAAGTAAATTCTCAGGAAATTACTCATAAAAATCCTAATAAATTCTCAATAAATTCATAGTAAATTCTCATTAAATTACTGAGTAAAATCTAAGTAATTTCTAAGTAAATTCTCATTAACTTTTTCCAGTAATTTTCTAGTAAATTCTCAGTAAATTATCATTAAATTACTCAGTAAATTCCCAGTAAATTCTCATTAAATTACTCCGTAAATTCCCAGTAAATTTCCAGTAAATTCTCAATAAATTAATCATTAAATTTCCAGTAAATTACTTAGTGAATTCCTAGTAAATTCTCAATAAATTACTTAGTGAATTCCTACTAAATTCTCAGTAAATTCTCAGTAAATTACTGAGTAAATTCAAATTAAATTCTCCATAAATTACTCAGTGAATTCCTAGTAAATTCTAAGTAAATTCTCATTAAATTACTCAGTAAATTCCTAGTAAATTCTCATTAAATTACTCAATAAGTTTCCAGTAAATTACTAAATAAATTTCTAGTAAATTCCAAGTAAATTACTCTGTAAATTCTCGGTAAATTACTCAGTAAATTCCCAGAAAATTCTCAGTAAATTACTGTGTAAATTCTCAGTAAATTCTAAGTAAATTCTTAGAAAATTCTCAGTAAATTCCCAGTTAATTCTTAGTAAATTACTCAGTAAATTCCCAGGAAATTCCTAGGAAATTCCCAGTTAATTCTCAGTAAATTACCCGTAAATTACTCAGTAAATTTCCAAAAAATTCTCAGTAAATTCCCAGTAAATTACTTAGTAAATTCTTAATAAATTCCTCATAAATTCCTACTAAATTTCCTGTAAATTACTTAGTAAATTCTTAGTAAATGCGAAGTAAATTTTCATTAAATTACTAAATAATTTCCCACTAAATTCTAGGTAAATTACTGAGTAACTTCCTAGTAAAATTCCAATAAATTCTCTATAAATTCTTAGCAAATTTCTGTGTAAATTCCCAGTAAATTCTATGTAAATTCCTAGTAAATTCCCTGAAAATTACTCAACAAATTCCCAGTAAATTCTCAGTATATTACCAATAAATTTTCAGTAAATTACTTGGCAAATTTCCAGTAAATTCTCAGTAAATTCTCATAAAATTACTCAGTAAATTTCAAGTAAATTACACATCAAATTCTAAGTAAATTACTCAGTAAATTCTTAGTAAATTACTCAATAAATTCCCAGTAAATTCTTAGTAAATTACTCTGTAAATTCCCAATAAATTCTCATTAAATTACTCAGTAAATTTTGAGAAAATTCCCTATAAATTCTCAGTAAATTTCGAGTAAATTCTCAGTAAATTACATAGTAAATTCCCGGTAAATTCTTAATAAATTACTTAGTAAATTCCTAGTAAATTCTTAGTAAATTACTCAGCAAATTCCCAGTAAATTATCAATAAATTACTAAGTAAATTCTCAGTAAATCACTTAGTAAATTCCGAGTAAATTATTAGTAATTTACTCAGTAAATTCTCAGTAAATTTTTCGTAAATTACTGAATAAATTCTCAGCAAATTCTCAGTAAATTTCAAGTAAATTCTCATTAAATTACTCAGTAAATTTCCAGTAAATTACTAAGAAAATTTTCAGTAAATTCTCAGTAAGTTCCCATTAAATTCTCAGTAAATTCCCAGTAAATTCTCAATAAATTCCCAATAAATTATAATTAAATTACTCAGTAAATTACTCAGTACTTTCCCAATAAATACTCAATTCATTCTCAATAAATTCTCTGTAAATTATTTAGTAAATTCCCAATAAGTTCTCATAAAATTACTTCGTAAATTCTGAGTAAATTACTTAGTAAATTTCCTGTAAATTTCCAGTAAATTTCCTGTAATTTCACCGTAAATTCCAAGTAAATTACTCAGTAAATTCTCTGTAAATTATTAAGTAAATTCCCACTATATTCTTCGTAAATTCCTCAGTAAATTCCCAATAAATTCTCATTAAATTACTTAGTAAATTCCCAGTAAATTACTCAATAAATTCCCAATAAATTATCAGTAAATTCAAAGTAAATTTCCAGCAAATTCCCAGCAAATTCTTAGTAAATTTCCAGTAAATTACTCAATAAATTCCCTATAAATTCACAGTAAATTACTCAGCAAATTTCCAATAATTTCTCAGAAATTACTGAGTAAATTTTTTTTTTTGGGTAAGTAAGTCATAAAATAAAGACAATGAAATTATACAAGTTTACAAGGGGCATACCCCAGGCAAGCCCAACAACAAAGAAAAACAGAAGAAATAACCAACATAAACTACCACGACACCCCCCTAAGAAAGGGGGGTAAACAAGAACAACAGAAAACACAAAAAACCCAACTCTGCCCATATATCCTATATGTCCCCCAAGTAACCTCCACCATCAAAGATAATAGATGAGAACTTAAGGTGGACATATGGGTAAAGAAACAAAAAGACACCAAAAAGCTTATAAACACAACATGCACAAAACACAAAGCAACCCTCAAGCCGAATCAAAGATGATAACTAACCCCGCATGCCCCAAATCTCTGCTGCAGATAAACATATGGAATCCAATAAGCGTCCCACTCCTCACAGTCGTGACATCCAAGCCACTTAACCAAAGTTGTGACGGAGGAAAAAATCTACCCCACGAGAAATCATTACTGAGTAAATTCCCAGTAAATTATCTGTAAGTTACTCAGTAAATTCCCAGTAAATTTCTCGTAAATTCTCAATCTATTCCTAGTAAATTCACAGTAAATTATTGATTAAATTCACAGTAAATTTCCAGTAACATATCAGTACAGTCCAAGTAAATTCTTATTAAATTACTCTATAAATTCCCTGTGAATTCTCAGTACATTCCCAGTAAATTCTCAATAAACTATCAGTAAATTACTTATTAAATTCCCAGTAAATTACTAAGTACATACCCAGTAAATTCTAAATAAATTCTCAGTAAATTACTCAGTAAATCCCAGTAAAGTCTCAGTAAATTTTCATTAAATTCTTGTTAAATTACTCAGTAAATTCCCAGTAACATTAAATTCCCAGTAATTTACTCAACAAATTCCCTGTAAATTCTCAATAAATTTCTTAGTAAATTCCCAGTAAATTCTAAATAAATTACTCATTAAATTCCAAATAAATTCTCAGTAAATTACTAACTAAATTCCCAGTAAATTTTCAGAAAAATACTCAGTATATTCCCAGTAAATTCTCAGTAAATTACACAATAAATTCTCAAAAAATTACTAAGTAAATTCCCAGTAAATTACTCAGTAAATTCTAAGTAAATTTTCAGAAAATTCTCAGTAAATTTACTCAGTAAATTACTCAGTAAATTCCCAGCAAATTCTTTGCAAATTCTTAGTAAACTCTCATTAAATTACTAAGTAAATTCTCAGTAAATTCGAAGTAAATTATTCAGTAAATTCCCTATAAATTCTCAGTAAATTACTCAGTAAATACCCAATAAATTCCCAATAAATTCTCTGTAAATTACTAAGTAATTCGTAGTAAATTCTCAGTAAATTACTCAGTAAATTCCTAATAAATTCTCAGTAAATTTCCAGTTAATTCTCATTAAGTAACTGTCACGACCACATTCCGCCCCTAGTAGAATGGTGCCGTGATGGCCAGTAATCCGAGATTACCGAAGGCCAACTTTCAAAAATCCACACACAATCAGAGTATTACCTATGGGGCTAACAAGTGCGGAAGCAATAATTTACAATACAAGTGGTCCATAAGAGCAGTGCGTAGATCAAATGAAATGGCATACATCTTTACATAGCTTTACAACTTGAATACAACAAAATAAAGTACATATTACATCTTAACAAAAGGGCTTCACAAGCCGACATAAACAAAATACATGAAATACAAGTCAAGAAACATAATCTTCCAGATTGCCGACATCCTCACTGCCGACATAACATACATACAAAACACACATCTCGGCGTAGCCAACCTCTTGCTTGTTACCTACATATATACATAGGGAGGGTGAGCTTGGATACTCAGTGAATGGTATAAATAATAAAGGAGTTAAATGAATGATTCCCGAGGTCCTTGTCAAAACAATACATATATCATAGCTTGTTCAGAACATGGGATGAATCTAGTTCATCAACCTTGATCTTACAAAACTTACTTACTTACTTACTTTGGGTGTTAATAACATCTACATAATACAAGGGATGACATTCCAGACTTACAAGACCCACGCAGTAAACCGTCAGTGGCAAAACAAGACAAAACAAGGGAGATATCTCAACAAGGGTGCTACAAAAGCTTAGAGTCCTCTAGCACAAAGGACCTATGTTACGATGGCCCGTAGCCCCCTAACACGAGAGTACTGCGAAAGTTTAGAGTCCTCCAGCACAAGGGACCTATGTTACGAAGGCCCGTAGCCCCCTAACACGAGAGTACTACGAAAGTTTAGAGTCCTCCAGCACAAGGGACCTATGTTACGAAGGCCCGTAGCCCCCCTAACACAAGAGTACTGCGAAAGTTTAGAGTCCTCCAGCATAAGGGACTTTCAAAACAAGATGTGCAGTTGCATTATAGTCCCCTGACACTAAGGACTTTCTGAGAATGTCATCAAAACAAAACTTACTTGATACATAAAAATAGGGGTAATCATTCATGCTTGATCAAATGCTTTTATCAAAACGAAACAAGGCTTTATCAAATCTTTATAACATAACTTTATTAAAAATACCACTCACATAGTTCTTGGGACGTCGGGATCAAAGCAAAGGTCCAAGTCCTACAAACACATGGCAAAGCATACTGAACGTACTTCTCAAAACAAGTCTTACATGCATGCAAATGATCTCGGGAAAACATGCTGAAAGTCAAAACACTGTTTTACATGTCAAGAAGACATGCTGTGTAAGAACCCGCATTTTATGTCCTAGTCGCGTTCATGAGCATCTGTATGATTTTGGCTTGTTGAACTTGCATTCGTATGTTTGTGACTTGTTTTGCTTTAGCAAGTGAGATCCACGCCTTGTTTTGAAGCCTTGTGATTTGTCTAAGTGTTGTGTGTTTGCCTTGTTCCTCCCTTGATGTGAAACCTAGGTCACGCCTTGCCTAAGTTATGTTAGCCGATGTTATGCCAAGCCTAGGTTATGTTACGCCTAGACCATTCCAAGCCGAGGTCATCCTCAGCATAGAAGCATCTTGGAACCCCTTTGTTGACCTCCATCCTTGCCTTAATGCATTAGCCGAGATGTTACCTTCGCACCCAAGTGATCTCGTCCTAGAGTGGTACTACCTAGACCGAGGTGTGGCGCATCTAGGCCAAGATGTGGCACAGCTTAGTCAAGTGTTGTCCTTTCTAGCCGAGGTCATTGTCACCTTAGTTGCCGAAGTCCTTTTGTTAGCCGATGTCACCCCTTGCCGGAGTGCCATTCTGTGTAGCTTGTTAGCTACGCCTTGTTATTAGCCGATGTCATTGCCTCGTCAGAGAGCCCATACCGCTTTACTTGTTGAACACCCTTCCACCATACTTTGTCTGGTCTGTCAGCCACCTTTTCAGGGAAAACCCAACCAGTCGCCGTCACGTGTCTCAGCAGAGGGTTAACCCCAGAACCGGGTAAAGAAAACTATCATTTGGTATCATAACCTTGCCTTGTAGAGAGAGAAACTCTAGGAGGAAGAAGGAGTTTTAGAGTGAGAAAGTAAATCTTCAAGCTTGATTCCTAGAGATCGAACCATTAGATCCGTGTTCTAAGGTTAGATTCTTGATCTGCTCATGATGTTCTTTATGTATATGTTATTGCATTGCATGATA
Organism: Camellia sinensis; assembly: GCF_004153795.1. Classification (NCBI taxonomy): domain Eukaryota; kingdom Viridiplantae; phylum Streptophyta; class Magnoliopsida; order Ericales; family Theaceae; genus Camellia; species Camellia sinensis. Next base: position 2,084,134 of record NW_021025200.1, on the reverse strand, counting down.
GAATATGATTTTGTAAGCCATGCATCGTCTTGAAATTCGGTTTTAGAAAGAGAAAATGACATTCATGTGTTTTCTCAAGAAAGTCATGTTTTGATCCGAAAGCTTTTGCCTAGACTCATGTTTTGTGTTTGTTCTTGCATGATTTCCAAGTACGGGTACCCAGGTCCATGTTTTCAAACTCGTAGCATGAAAATCCCAGATTTGTGATAACAGATTGTGATCAAACATTCATATTTTTCATGTTTTCACACTCATGTTCTCCATGTTCATCAGCAGAGGGAAACCCAGAGTTCCCCGATCTCTTGTCCTTAAATGTGGCCCTTGGAACACACCTCGGCGAGAAGGTGTGGAACCTCGGCCTAGACCTGGTTGGTGCCCAGCATGTTTTCCGAAATCATTTGTGTACATACGAAACTTGTTTGAAGGTGCATTCAATAGGCTTTGCCATGTGTTTGTAGGACTTGGGCTTGTCTCGACCCCCGACGTGTGAAGAACTATGTGAGTGGTATTTTTAATAAAGCTATGTTACACTTGCTTTCATAAATCTCGTCTTGCCTTGTTTGAAAAGTACTTGATCTAGCATGAATGACTATCCCTACTTGTATATTAAGCACTATCTTGTTTTGGTGACATTTCTTGAAAGTCCTTAGCTGCAGGGGACTATAATGCAACTGCACTCTTGTCTTGAAAGTCCTTAGCTGCAGGGGACTATAATGCAACTGCACCCTTGTCTTGAAAGTCCTTAGCTGCAGGGGACTATAATGCAACTGCACTCTTGTCTTGGAATGTCATCACCCCCTTGTATTAAGTAGATGTATTAACATCCAAGGAACTTTGATAGGCCGGCAATGAACTTGACTTTTTCTTGATTGTAAAGTATACTTTGTATTGTTTTGAAAGAAATCTTGGATATCAATCATGCAAACCTTTATTTCTAGTATCATTCACTGAGTATCCAAGCTCACCCTCTCTATATATATGTAGGTGATGAACAAGAAGGCATTGAGGCCTAGACGTGATTGCCGATGTGTTTTGGGCGCGTAGCCGACATGTTTTGGATTTGTGTTTTGCATCGTCTTGAAGATTATGCTTCTCGGCTTATGTTTTCTTTTGTTTGTTTTGACATATGTCGGCTTGAGAAGCCTTTTGGTCAGGATGTATTTTGTATCTCATTCTTGTTGTATCCAAATTGTAAGACTTGTAAAGATACGTGATGTATGTCATTTCATTGGACTTATGCACTGCTCTCATGGACTATTTAGATTCTGTATGTATATGTATTGCTTCCGCACTTGTAAGCCCTATATTTTATACTCTGATTGTGTGTGATTCTTGTAAGTCGGCCTTCGGTAATCTCGGATTACTGGCCATCCCGGCACCAAACTACTAGGGGCGGTTTGGGGGCGTGACATGCTAGGTACCAACCAGGTCTTTGCCGAGGTCCCACACCTCCTGGCCGAGGTGTGGTTACCTAGGCTTCAGCGTGCGGCTGTATGTCGAGGTGCGCACAAGACAAACTAAAGGTGTAAGTGATCATACAAGGTAGGCCAAGGTGAGATACGATGCTTGGCCTAAGTGTGAGGTCTAGGTAAGAGTGATCTCGGTGACTACACTTAGGGAAGTGAGGTCTGGAGATCTGGGTTTCTACCCGTGAAGAACATGAAGAACATGAAGAATATGAATGCTAAAATCATAACTTCTTTACTACGAAAATCTGGGATTTCATGCTATGAGTTCGAAATCATGAACCTGGGTACCCATACTTGAAGATCATGTGAAAACAAACACAAAAACATGGATCTTGGCATGAGGTTTCGGATCAAAACATGACTTTTCTTCAAGAACACATGAACACTATTTTCTCTTTCTAAAATCGAACTTCAAAGCGATGCATGGCTTACAAATCATATTCAATCATGCAATGCAATAACATGAACATAAAGAACAACATGAGCAGATCAAGAATCTAACCTTAGAACACGGATCTAACGGTTCGATCTCTAGGGATCAAGCTTGGAAATCCACTCTCCCTCAAGAACTCCTCTTCCTCACCTAGAGCTTCTCTCTCCTCTTCAAAACAAGGATATAGAAATGATAGGTTTCTCCCTTAGCCGGCTGACTTAACACTCAGCTCAGACACGTAGCAACGGCTAATTGGTTCTCCTCAAAAAGGTGATAGATTGACAAGACAAGACTATGATAAAGTGTATCTAACAAGCTACCCGGTAAGGCACTCCGGCAAGTGACATCGGCTAAGGACAAAGCTTCGGCAACTAAGGTGACAGTGACCTTGGCTAGGAAGGACAACACTTGACTAAGCTGTGCCACACCTTGGCCTAGATGTGCCACACATCGGTCTAGGTCATACCACTCTAGGACAAGATAACTTAGGTGATGAACACCTCGGCCTAGATAATGACATCTTGGTCAATATGTCAGGGCGAAGGTGGAGGTCGAACAAAGTGGTTCCAAGATAATTCTAGACTGAAGATGACCTCGGCTTGGAATGATCTAGGCGTAACATAACCTAGGCTTGGCATGACCTAGGCTTAACATAACTTAGGCTTGAGACACCAAGGAAGGAACAAAGCATGTACACAACACTTAGGCAAATCACATAAACACAAAATAAGGCATGGACCTTACTTAGGCAAAACAAGTCATAAACATGCAAATGCAAGCTCAACGAGTCATAATCATACAAATGCTCATGAACATGACTAAGACATAAATGTGGGTTATTACAGTAACTTTGTAAATTCTCAGCAAATTACTCAATAAATTCCTAGTAAATTCTCAGTAAATTACGCAATAAATTCTCAATAAATTCCTGAGTAAATTCCACGTAAATTCTCAATAAATTACTAGTAAATTCTTAGCAAATTACTCAGTTAATTCTCAGTAAATTATCTGTAAAATACTAAGTAAACTCTCCGTAAATTTTCAGAAAATTACTTTGTAATTTCCCAGTAAATTCTAAGTCAATTTCCAGTAAATTCTTATTAAATTACATAGTAAATTCCCTGTAAATTCTCAATAAATTATTCTTTAAATTCCTAGTAAATTCTCAGTAAATTACTCAGCAAATACCCACTAAATTCTCAGTAAATTACTGAGTAAATTCCTAGTAACTTCTCAGTAAATTTCCAGTAAATTTTCAGTAAATTACTCATAAACTTTTCAATAAATTCTTAGTAAATTCCTAGTAAATTCTCAGTAAATTGCTGTGTAAATTCCCGGTAAAATCTCAGTAAATTCCCAGTAAATTCTCATTAAATTACTCAGTAAATTCTCAGTCAACTCTTACTAAATTCTCAGTAAATTACTCAGTAAATTCCCAGTAAATTACGGAGTAAATTCCAAGTATATTATCAGTAAATTCCCAATAAATTCTCATTAAATTACTTAGTAAATTCACAGTAAATTCTTTTTAAATTACTCAATAAATTCCCAGTAAATTCTCAATAAATTACTCAACAAATTCCCAGTAACTTACTAAGTAAATTTTCAGCAAATTACTCTGTAAATTCCTAGTAAATTACTTAGTAAATTCCTCATAAATTCTCAATAAATTTCCATTATATTTTGATTAAATAACTCAGTAAATTTCAAGCAAATTACTCTGTAAATTCCCAGTAAATTACACAGTAAGTTTTCAATAAATTCCTAAGTAACTTCCAGATAAATCCTCAGTAAATTACTCTGTCAATTACCAGTAAATTCTTAGTAAATTAATCAGTAAATTCCAAGTACATTCTCAGTAAATTACTCAGTAAATTCCCTATAAATTCTCAGTGGATTCCTAGTAAATTTTCGTTAAATTACTTAGTAAATTCCCAGTAAATTCCACAGTAAATTACTCAGTAAATTCTCAGTAAATACCAGTAAATTTTTCGTAAATTATTGGGTAAATTCCCAATAAATTACTCAGAAAATTACTCAGTAAATTCCAAGTAAATTCCCAGTAAATTACCAATAAATTACTCCGTAAATTCCAAGCAAATTCTCAATAAATTCCTAGTGAATTGTCATTAAATTACTTAATAAATTCCCAGAAAATTCTCACTAAATTACATAGTAAATTCCCAGTTAATTACTCAGTAAATTCCCAGTAAATTCTCAGTAAATTACTGAATAAATTCCTAATAAATTACTAAGCAAATTCCCAATAAATTTGCAGTAAATTACTTAGTAAATTCCCAGTAAATTATCAGAAAATTACAAATATATTCTCAGTAAATTACTAATTAAATTACCTGTGAATTCTCAATAAATTACTCAGTAAATTCCCAATAAATTCTAATTAAATTACTCAGTAAATTCTCAATAAATTCTCGGTAAATTCTCAGTAAATTACTGAGTAAATTCATTGTAAATTCTCAGTAAATTTCTAAGTAAATTCCTAGTAAATTCTCAGTAAATTACTTATAAAATTACAGATAAGTTCTTAGTAAATTCCCAGTAAATTCTCAATAAATTCCAAGTACATTCTCATTAATTTATTCAATAAATTCCTAGTAAATTACCAGAAAATTTCTCATAAATTTTCATTAAATTACTCAGTAAATTCCTAGTAAATTTTCAGTAAATTACTCATTAAATTACTAAGTAAATTCCCACTAAATTCTCTGTAAATTCCTTGTAAATTCTTAGTAAATTACTTAGTAAATTCCCAGTAAATTCTTAGCAAATTACACAGTAAATTCTCAAAAAATTATTAAGAATTTACAGTTAATTACTTAGTAAATTCTCAGTAAATTACTGAATAAATTCCTAGTAAATTACTAAGCAAATTCCCAATAAATTTGCAGTAAATTACTTAGTAAATTCCCAGTATATTATCAGAAAATTACAAATATATTCTCAGTAAATTACTAATTAAATTACCTGTGAATTCTCAATAAATTACTCAGTAAATTTTCAGTAAATTACTCATTAAATTACTAAGTAAATTCCCACTAAATTCTCTGTAAATTCCTTGTAAATTCTTAGTAAATTACTTAGTAAATTTCCAGTAAATTCTTAGAAAAGTACACAGTAAATTCTCAGTAAATTACTCGGTAAATGCTCACTAAATTACTTAGTAAATTCCTTATAAATTCTTAGTAAATTTTCGGTAAATTTTCAATAAATTACTCAGTAAATTTCCAGCATAGTTTCAACAAATTACTCTGTAAATCCTAGAAAATTATCAGTAAATTACTCTATAAATTCCGAATAAATTCTCAGTAAATTACTAAATAAATTCCTAGTAAATTCCCAGTAAATTACTCAGTAAATTTTCAGTAAATTACCAGTAAATTCTTAGAAAATTACTCATAAAATTCCCATAAATTCTAAATAAATTCCCTGTAAATTCTTATTAAATTACTAATTAAATGCCCACTAAATTACTCAGTAAATTTTGAGTAAATTCTTAAAAAATTACTAAGTAAATTCTCAAAAAATTACTTAGTAATTTCGCAGTAAATTCTCATTAAATTAATAAGAAATTTCCCTGTAAATTCTAAGTGAATTAACCCAAAATTGCTCAGTAAATTCCCAGTAAATTCTCAGTAAATTCAAAGTAAATTCTCATTAAATTCCCCGTAAATTCTCAGTAAATTACTCAGCAAATTCAGGGTAAATTCTAAGTAAATTACAGAGTAAATTACCAGTAAATTCTCTGTAAATTACTCAGCAAATTCCTACTAAATTCTAAGAAAATTACTGAGTAAATTCCAAGTAAATTCCAAGTAAATTCCAAGTGAATTCTCAGTAAATTACTCAGTAAATTCCCAGTAAATTGCTCAGTATATTCCCAGTAAATTCTCAGAAAATTACTGAGTAAAATCCCAGTAAATTCTCAGTAAATTACTCAGTAAATTCCTAGTAAATTCTCAAGAAATTACTCTATAAATTCCAAGTAATTCTCAGTAAAATACGTAGTAAATTCTCAGTAAATTACTCTGTAAATTCCCAGTAAATTCTCTGTAAATTACTCAGTAAAGTCCCAGTAAATTCTCAGTAAATTACTGAGTAAATTCCCAGTAAATTCTCAATGAATTACTTAGTAAATTCCCAATAAATTACTCAGTAAATTCCCAATAAATTCTCAGTAAATTATTTTTTAAATTCCCAGTATATTCTCAATAAATTACTCAGTAAATTCTCAGTAAAATACTCAACAAAATTCCCAGTAAATTACTAATTAAATTCTGAGTAAATAGTCAGTAAATTCCTGGTAAATTATCAGCAAATTACTTAGTAAATTACCAGTAATTTACTCATTAAATTGCAGAAAATTAATCGGTAAATTCCCAGTAAATTCTCTGTAAATTTCTTAGTAAATTCCAAGTAAATTCCCGGTAAATTACTCAGTAAATTTCTAATAAATTCTCAGTAAATTACTGTGTAAATTTCCAGTAAATTCTCAGTGAATTTCTCAGTAAATTACTCGGTAGATACTCAGTAAATTCTTAGTAAATTACTCAGTAAATTCCCAGTAAATAACGCAGTAAATTATCAGTAAATTCTCAGTATATTCTTAGTAAATTCTTAGTAAATTCGCAGTAAATAACTCAGTAAGTTCTCAATCAATTACTCAGTAAATTCTCCTTAAATTACTCTGTAAATTCCCAGTAAATTTCCATTAAATTCTCAGCAAATTACTCAATAAAATCCCAGTAAATTACTCAGTAAATTCCAAGCAAATTACTCAACAAATTCCTAGTAGATACTGAGTAAGTTCTACTTAAATTACTCAATAAATTCTCAGTAAATTGCTCAGTAAATTTCTAGAAAATTCTCCTTAAATTACTCAGTAAATTCTCAGTAAATTCGTAGAAAATTCTTAAGAAATTACTCTGTAAATTCCAAGTAATTCTCAGTAAAATACGTAGTAAATTCTCAGTAAATTACTCGGTAAATTCTCAATAAATTCTCTGTAAATTACGCCGTAAAGTTCCAGTAAATTCTCAGTAAATTACTCGGTAAATTCCCAATAAATTCTCTGTAAATTACTTTGTAAAGTTCCAGTAAATTCTCAGCAAATTACTCAGTAAATTCCCAGTAAATTCTCAATGAATTACTTAGTAAATTCCAAGTAAATTACTTAGTAAATTCCCAATAAATTCTTAGTAAATTATTTTTTAAATTCCCAGTATATTCTTAGTAAATTACTCAGTAAATTCTCAGTAAAATACTCAACAAAATTGCCAGTAAATTACTAATTAAATTCTGAGTAAATAGTCAGTAAATTCCTGGTAAATTCTCAGCAAATTACTTAGTAAATTACTAGTAATTTACTCATTAAATTGCGAAAAATTAATCAGTAAATTTTCAGTAAATTCTCTGTAAATTCCTCAGTAAATTCCAAGTAAATTCTCTGTAAGTTACTCAGTGAATTCGCAGTAAATTCCCGGTAAATTACTCAGTAAATTTCCAATAAATTCTCAGTAAATTACTGTGTAAATTTTCAGTAAATTCTCAGTGAATTTCTCAGTAAATTACTCAGTAAATTCCCAGTAGATATTCAGTAAATTCCCAGTAAATAACGCAGTAAATTATCAGTAAATTCTTAGTAAATTCGCAGTATATAACTCAGTAAATTCTCAATCAACTACTCAGCAAATTCTCAGTAAATTCTCCTTAAATTACTCTGTAAATTCCCATTAAATTACTCATTAAATTCTCAGCAAATTACTCAATAAATTCCCAGTAAATTATTCAGTAAATTCCAAGTAAATTCTCAGTCAATTACCCAACAAATTCCCAGTAGATACTGAGTAAGTTCTACTTAAATTACTCAATAAATTCTAGTAAATTCTAAGTAAATTACTTAGTAAATTCCCAGTAAATTGCTTAGTAAATTCTCAGAAAATTACTGAGTAAATTCCCAGTAAATTTTCTGTAAATTACTAAGTAAATTCCTAGTAAATTCACAGTAAATTACTTTGTAATTTCCAAGTAATTCTCAGTAAAATATGCAGTAAATTATCAGTAAATTAGTATGTAAATTCTCAGTAAATTGTGTGTAAATTACTCCATAAATTTCTAATAAATTCTCATTAAATTACTAAGTAAATTCCCCACAAATTCTCTTTGAATTACTCCTTAAATTCCAAATAAATTCTCAGTAAATTAGTTTGTAAATTCCCAATAAATTAGTAAGTAAATTCCCAGCAAATTCTCAAAAAATTACTAAGTAAATTTGTAGTAAATTCTCATTAAATTAACAAGAAATTTCCTAGTAAATTCCAAGTGAATTAACATAAAATTGCTTAGTAAATTCCCAGTAAATTCTAAGTAAATTCTCATTAAATTTACATTAAATTACTAAGTAAATTCTCAGTAAATTCCCAGTAAATTCTCATTAAATTCACAGTAAATTCTCATTAAATTTCCCATAAATTCTCAGTAAATTACTCAGTAAATTACAAAGTAAATTACTAGTAAATTCTCTGTAAATTACTCAGCCAATTCTCAGTAAATTACTCTGTAAATTCTCAGTAAATTCCCAGTAAATTCTCATTAAATTCACAGTAAATTCTCATTAAATTTCCCATAAATTCTCAGTAAATTACTCAATAAATTCAAAGTAAATTACTAGTAAATTCTCTGTAAATTACTCAGTCAATTCCCAGTAAATTCTCAGTAAATTTTTAGTAAATTCTAAGAAAATTACTGAGTAAATTCTCAATAAATTCCGACTAAATTCTCAGTAAATTTTTAATAAATTCTAAATAAATTACTCAGTAAATTCCAAGTAAATTCCCAGTAAATTCTCAGCAAATTACTTAGTAAATTCTCTGTAAATTTCTAGAAAATTCTCCTTAAATTACTCAGTAAATTCTTAGTAAATTCTCAGGAAATTACTTTGTAAATTCCAAGTAATTCTCAGTAAAATACGTAGTAAATTCTCAGTAAATTACTCTGTAAATTCCCAATAAATTCTCTGTAAATTACTCTGTAAAGTCCCAGTAAATTTATAACAACCCTTACTTTGCTCTAGCCATGCTTGCATATATTACATGATCTTGTCTTAATATGTTGTATTTGTAAAACCTTAATTTGTCTTGCATAAGCGTTACTTGCATGCTTTGTTCCTTGTTCGGTGTGTGTGTGGTTAGCCTAGGTTAATCCAAGCCGAGGTCACCCTATGCTTAGAACCATCTTGGAACCACTTTGGTTGACCTCCACCTTCACCAAGCATGTTGGCCGAGATGTCATCATCTAGGCCGAGGTGTTCATTACTAAGGCCGAGATGTGTATTATCTAGGCCGAAATGTTATCCCTGCACCTAGTGATCTTGTTCCTGGATTGGTGCGACCTAGACCGAGGTGTGGCACATCTAGGCCGAGGTGCGGCACAGCTAGGCCAGTGTTGTCCTTCCTAGCCGAGATCATTGTTCCCCTACTTGCCGATGACTTGTTCTTAGCCGAGATCATTACCTATCGGAGTGCCTATGCCATCTTGCTTGTTGAACACACTTTGTCATAGTCTTGTCTTTTCACTCAGCCACCTTTTTTGGGAGAACCAACCCGGTAGTGCCACGTGTCTCAGCTGAGTGTTAAGTCAGCCAGTAGACCTAGAAATGTATCATTTGGTATATGTCTTTGTTTGTGAGGAGAGAGAAGCTCTAGAAGAAGAAGAAGAAGAAGTTCTTAGAGGAGGAATAGATTTCCTAGCTTGATCCTTAGAGTTCAAACCGTTTGATTCGTGTTTTGAGGTTAGAATCTTAATCTACTCTTGTTGTTCTCATTGATCATCTAACTACATTACATGATCGACCTGATTTGCAAGCCATGCATCGATTTAAAGTTGGGTTTAGAAAGAGAAAGTGGTATTCATGTGTTCTTGAAGAAAAAGTCTTGTTTGATTCGAAAGCTTGCATCAAGATTCATGTTTTTGTGTTTATTCTCATAAAGTCTTCAAGTATGGGTACCCAGGTCCATGTTTTTGAATTCATAGCATGAAATCTCAGATTTTGTAATGATAAGTTATGATCTTTGCATCCATGTTCTTTATGTTCATGTTCTTCAAGAAAGGGAAACCCAGATTTTCCCGACTTCATTTCCTTGAATGTGACCATTGGGACCGCACCTCGGCAAGGAGGTGTGGGACCTCGGCCAAGATCTGGTTGGTGCGCATTATGTTTTCCCGAGATGAGGAACAGTGTTTTGTTTTGGTTTGACTTAGTTTTGAAGGAATGCCGAAATCATTTGCATTCATGTAAAGCTTGTTTGAAAGTGCATTCAATAGACTTTGCCATGTATTTGTAGGACTTGGACTCTCGCTTGACCCCGACATTGAAGAACTATGTGAGTGGTATTTTAGATAAAGCTATGTTATAAAGTTTTGATAAAGCTTTGCCTTGTTTTGAAAAGTATTTGTTAAGCATGAATGATTATCCCTATTTTGTGTATCAAGAGTTAGTCTTGTTTTGGATAGCAACCTTTGAAAGTCTGTACGTGCTAGGGGACTATAAGCATTTGTAGCACAACCTTTGAAAGTCCGTACGTGCTAGGGGACTATAAGCATTTGTAGCACAACCTTTGAAAGTCCGTACGAGGTTGGTTACAGCACCGGTACTTATACTACCATCAGACAAAGAAGAATTTCAGATTTATAGTGATGCTTCACATAAGGGATTGGATTGCGTGTTAATGCAGGGAGGTAGGGTTATAGCGTATGCATCCCGTCAGTTGAAACCTCACGAAAAGAATTATCCTACCCATGATTTAGAGCTAGCAGCCGTGGTGTTTGCTTTGAAGATTTGGCGACATTACTTGTATGGAGCTTCTTGCCAAGTTTTCACAGATCACCAGAGTTTAAAGTACTTATTCACTCAAAAGGAATTAAATTTGAGACAGAGAAGATGGCTTGAGTTATTGAAAGACTATGACATGCAAATTCAGTATCACCCATGTAAAGCAAACTTAGTAGCCGATGCATTGAGCAGAAAATCAGTTGGAAGTCTGGCATGCTTAACCATGATTTCAGTGGAGCCGACCGTTATAGAGGAAGTGAAGGCCAGACAAATAGAAGACGGATTCTTCAAGAAAGTTGCCGATGAGATTCTCACTAAGCCGAGGTTAGGGTACACTATTGAAAATCAGGTACTTAAGTTTGAAGGAAGACTGTGCGTGGCCGACATTCCAGAGTTGAAAAGAAGGATTCTGCAGGAATCTCATGGTTCTAGATTTGCTGTTCATCCAGGGAACACTAAGATGTATCAAGATGTGAAACAAACTTTTTGGTGGCCGAATATGAAAAGAGAAATAGCCGAGTTCGTATCTCAGTGCTTACATTGTCAACAAGTGAAAGCAGAACACCAGAGGCCAGCAGGGCTACTTCAACTTTTGTCGATTCCTGAGTGGAAATGGGAACACATCTCCATGGACTGTGGTTGGTTTGCCGAGGACACAAAAAGGCATGGATTCAATTTGGGTTATCATTGACAGATTAACCAAGTCAGCGCACTTCTTGCCTGTTCAAACTACATTCAATGCTCACCGACTTGCTGTACTGTATATGAATGAGATTGTGAGACTTCATGGAGTGCCGATGTCCATTGTGTCAGACTGAGATCCGAAGTTTGTTTCTAGACTTTGGCAGAGTTTATAAAGAGCTTTGGGAATCGAGTTGAAGTTTAGCACAGCTTTTCATCCCCAGACCGATGGACAAACAGAGAGAACGATTCAAACACTCGAAGATATGCTCAGACTATGTGTGTTAGATTTTAAGGGAAGTTGGGAAGTACATCTACCGTCAGTAGAATTCGCTTACAACAACAGTTATCAAGCTAGCATTGGCATGGCGCCGTACGAGGCTTTGTATGGAAGGAAGTGCAGATCGCCGATATGTTGGACTGAAGTAGGAGATAAAGCTTTGATTGGCCCCGAGCTGGTTCAAGTTACAATCGAGAAGGTTAAGCTCATTCGACAAAGGATCAAAACTGCTCAAAGTCGACAGAAGAGCTATGCCGACCAAAGAAGAAGAGAGTTGGAATTTGAAGTTGGGGATCTTGTATTCCTGAAGGTTTCACCAATGAAAGGAACTTCCAGATTTGGGAAGAAAGGTAAGTTAGCACCTCGTTACATCGGGCCGTTTGAAATACTTGAGAAAGTTAACCCAGCTGCCTATAGACTGGCTTTGCCACTAGAACTAAGTAAAGTTCACAATGTGTTCCATATTTCGATGTTGAGGAAGTATATTCGGGATCCACTGCATGCAATTGATTATTCCGGGATTGTGGTTAATGAAGATTTAGGCTACGAGGAGAAGCCGATGAGAATTATTGACCGACAAGTGAGGCAGTTGAGAAACAAGTCGATACCGATGGTAAAGGTTGAATGGAAGGAGCATTATGGCAAGGAGGCTACATGGGAAAAGGAAGAAGAAGTGAAAATCCGTCATCCGAAGTTATTTGTAGAGCAAGGTAACTTAAGTTTGGGGACCAAACTTCTTTAAGGAGGGTAGGATGTAACAACCCTTACTTTGCTCTAGCCATGCTTGCATATATTACATGATCTTGTCTTGATATGTTGTATTTGTAAAACCTTAATTTGTCTTGCATAAGCGTTACTTGCATGCTTTGTTCCTTGTTCGGTGTGTGTGTGGTTAGCCTAGGTTAATCCAAGCCGAGGTCACCCTATGCTTAGAACCATCTTGGAACCACTTTGGTTGACCTCCACCTTCACCAAGGCATGTTGGCCGAGATGTCATCATCTAGGCCGAGATGTGTATTATCTAGGCCGAAATGTTATCCCTGCACCTAGTGATCTTGTTCCTGGATTGGTGCGACCTAGACCGAGGTGTGGCACAGCTAGGCCAAGTGTTGTCCTTCCTAGCCGAGATCATTGTTCCCCTACTTGCCGATGCCTTATTCTTAGCCGAGATCATTACCTATCGGAGTGCCTATGCCATCTTGCTTGTTGAATACACTTTGTCATAGTCTTGTCTTTTCACTTAGCCACCTTTTTGAGGAGAACCAACCCGGTAGTGCCACGTGTCTCAACTGAGTGTTAAGTCAGCCAGCAGACCTAGAAATGTATCATTTGGTATATGTCTTTGTTTGTGAGGAGAGAGAAGCTCCAGAAAAAGAAGAAGAAGTTCTTAGAGGAGGAATAGATTTCCTAACTTGATCCTTAGAGTTCAAACCGTTTGATTCGTGTTTTGAGGTTACAATCTTAATCTACTGTTGTTGTTCACATTGATCATCTAACTACATTGCATGATCGAACCTGATTTGCAAGCCATGCATCGATTTAAAGTTGGGTTTAGAAAGAGAAAGTGGTATTCATGTGTTCTTGAAGAAAAAGTCTTGTTTGATCCGAAAGCTTGCATCAAGATTCATGTTTTTGTGTTTATTCTCATAAAGTCTTCGAGTATGGGTACCCAGGTCCATGTTTTTGAATTCATAGCATGAAATCTCAGATTTTGTAATGATAAGTTATGATCTTTGCATCCATGTTCTTCATGTTCATGTTCTTCAAGAAAGGGAAACCCAGATTTTCCCGACTTCATTTCCTTGAATGTGGCTATCGGGACCACACCTCGGCAAGGAGGTGTGGGACCTCGGCCAAGATCTGGTTGGTGCCCATTATGTTTTCCCAAGATGAGGAACTGTGTTTTATTTTGGTTTGACTTAGTTTTGAAGAAATGCCGAAATCATTTGCATTCATGTAAAGCTTGTTTGAAAGTGCATTCAATAGACTTTGCCATGTGTTTGTAGGACTTGGACTCTCACTTGACCCTGACATTGAAGAACTATGTGAGTGGTATTTTTAATAAAGCTATGTTATAAAGTTTTGATAAAGCTTTGCCTTGTTTTGAAAAGTATTTGTTAAGCATGAATGATTATCCCTATTTTGTGTATCAAGAGTTAGTCTTGTTTTGGATAACAACCTTTGAAAGTCCGTACGTGCTAGGGGACTGTAAGCATTTGTAGCACAACCTTTGAAAGTCCGTACGTGCTAGGGGACTATAAGCATTTGTAGCACAACCTTTGAATGTTCGTACGTGCTAGGGGACTATAAACATTTGTAGCACGACCTTTGAAAGTTCGTACGTGCTAGGGGACTCTAAGAATTTGTAGCACAAGCCTTAAAAGTCCGTACGTGCTAGGGGACTATAAGCATTTGTAGCACAACCTTTGTTAATGTCACCCCTTGAAACTTGAAAGCCTTGAAAGACTTTGATTGATGAAGCTTGAGAGACTTGTTAGATGAACTTGTTGTGCCTTTGATTTTGTGCAAAATATAATGTGTGTCGCTCTGGTAAAGATCTCGGATATTATTCATGCAAACCCTTTATTACTTGTACCATTCACTGAGTATCCAAGCTCACTCTCTCTATATATATGTAGGTGACGAGCAAGACGGCGGTGACGTCTAGATGTGCTTTGCAACTTGTTTTGGACTCGCATTTTGTAGCATCTTGAAGATCATTCTTCTTAGCTTGTAATTCATTGTGTTTTGTATATGATGGCTTGAGAAGCCTTTTGGTCAAGATGTGTTTTGTGTATTTCATTTCATTGTATCCAAGTTGTAAGACCTTGATAAGATGTGTGACATTCCATTCGATCTATGCACGACTCTCATGGACTAATTAGATTTAAATTTATTGCTTCCGCACATGTCAGCCCCATATGTAATACTCTGATTGTCTGTGAATTTTGAAAGATGGCCTTCGGTAATCTCGGAATTATTGGCCATCACGGCACCATACTACTAGGGGCGGAGTGGGGTCATGACAAAATTCCCAGTAAATTACTCAGTAAATTCCGAGTAAATTCTCAATGAATTACTTAGTAAATTCCCAATAAATTACTCAGTAAATTCCCAATAAATTCTCAGTAAATTATTTTTTAAATTCCCAGTATATTCTCAGTAAATTCTCAGTAAAATACTCAACAAAATTCCCAGTAAATTACTAATTAAATTTTGAGTAAATAGTCAGTAAATTCCTGGTTAATTCTCAGCAAATTACTCAGTAAATTACCAGTAATTTACTCATTAAATTGCCGAAAATTAATCAGTAAATTCCCAATAAATTCTCTGTAAATTCCTTAGTAAATTCCAAGTAAGTTACTCAGTGAATTCCCAATAAATTCCCGATAAATTATAGTAAATTACCAATAAATTCTCAGTAAATTACTGTGTAAATTTCCAGTAAATTCTCAGTGAATTTCTCAGTAAATTACTCAGCAAATTCCCAATAGATACTCAGTAAATTCTTAGTAAATTACTCAGTAAATTCTCAGTAAATAACGCAGTAAATTATCAGTAAATTCTCAGTATATTCTCAGTAAATTCTTAGTAAATTCGCAGTAAATAACTCAGTAAATTCTCAATCAATTACTCAGTAAATTCTCAGTAAATTCTCCTTAAATTACTCTATAAATTCCCAGTAAATTCCCATTAAATTACTCATTAAATTCTCTGCAAATTACTCAATAAATTTCCAGTAAATTACTCAGTAAATTACCCAACAAATTACCAGTAGATACTGAGTGAGTTCTACTTAAATTACTCAATAAATTTTAGTAAATTCTAAGTAAATTACTTAGTAAATTCCAAGTAAATTGCTCAGTAAATTCTCAGAAAATTACTGAGTAAATTCCCAGTAAATTTTCTGTAAATTACTCAGTAAATTCTTAGTAAATTCACAGTAAATTACTTTGTAAATTCCAAGTAATTCTCAGTAAAATACGTAGTAAATTCTCAGTAAATTACTCTGTAAATTCCCAATAAATTCTTTGTAAATTACTCCGTAAAGTCCCAGTAAATTCTCAGTAAATTACTCAGTAAATTCCCAGTAAATTCTCAATGAATTACTTAGTAAATTCTAAGTAAATTACTTAGTAAATTCCCAATAAATTACTCAGTAAATTATTTTTTAAATTCCCAGTATATTCTCAGTAAATTACTCAGTAAATTCTCAGTAAAATATCCAACAAAATTCCCAGTAAATTACTAATTAAATTTCGAGTAAATAGTCAGTAAATTCCTAGTAAATTCTCTGCAAATTACTCAGTAAATTACCAGTAATTTACTCATTAAATTGCCGAAAATTAATCAGTAAATTCCCAGTAAATTCTCTGTAAATTCCTCAGTAAATTCCAAGTAAATTCTCTGCAAGTTACTCAGTGAATTCCCAGTAAATTCTCGGTAAATTACTCAGTAAATTTCCAATAAATTTTGAGTAAATTACTGTGTAAATTTCCAGTAAATTCTCAGTGAATTTCTCAGTAAATTACTCAGTAAATTCCCAGTAGATACTCAGTAAATTCTTAGTAAATTACTCAGTAAATTACCAGTAAATAACGCAGTAAATTATCAGTAAATTCTCAATAAATTCTTAGTAAATTCGCAGTAAATAACTCAGTAAATTCTCAATCTATTACTCTGTAAATTCCTAGTAAATTCCCATTAAATTACTCATTAAATTCTCTGCAAATTACTCAATAAATTTCCAGTAAATTACTCAGTAAATTCTCAGTAAATTACCCAATAAATTCTAGTAAATTCTAAGTAAATTATTTAGTAAATTCCCAGTAAATTGCTCAGAAAATTCTTAGAAAATTACTGAGTAAATTCCTAGTAAATTTTCTGTAAATTACTCAGTAAATTCCTAGTAAATTCACAGTAAATTACTTTGTAAATTCCAAGTAATTCTCAGTAAAATACGTAGTAAATTCTCAGTAAATTACTCTGTAAATTCCCAATAAATTCTTTGTAAATTACTCCGTAAAGTCCCAGTAAATTCTCAGTAAATTACTCAGTAAATTCCCAGTAAATTCTCAATGAATTACTTAGTAAATTCTAAGTAAATTACTTAGTAAATTCCCAATAAATTACTCAGTAAATTATTTTTTAAATTCCCAGTATATTCTCAGTAAATTACTCAGTAAATTCTCAGTAAAATATCCAACAAAATTCCCAGTAAATTACTAATTAAATTTCGAGTAAATAGTCAGTAAATTCCTAGTAAATTCTCTGCAAATTACTCAGTAAATTACCAGTAATTTACTCATTAAATTGCCGAAAATTAATCAGTAAATTCCCAGTAAATTCTCTGTAAATTCCTCAGTAAATTCCAAGTAAATTCTCTGCAAGTTACTCAGTGAATTCCCAGTAAATTCTCGGTAAATTACTCAGTAAATTTTCAATAAATTCTGAGTAAATTACTGTGTAAATTTCCAGTAAATTCTCAGTGAATTTCTCAGTAAATTACTCAGTAAATTCCCAGTAGATACTCAGTAAATTCTTAGTAAATTACTCAGTAAATTACCAGTAAATAACGCAGTAAATTCTCAGTAAATTCTCAGTAAATTCTTAGTAAATTCGCAGTAAATAACTCAGTAAATTCTCAATCAATTACTCAGAAATTACTCTATAAATTCCTAGTAAATTCCCATTAAATTACTCATTAAATTCTCTGCAAATTACTCAATAAATTTTCAGTAAATTACTCAGTAAATTACCCAACAAATTCCCAGTAGATACTGAGTAAGTTCTACTTAAATTACTCAATAAATTCTTGTTAATTCTAAGTAAATTACTTAGTAAATTCTCAGTAAATTGCTCAGTAAATTCTCAGAAAATTACTGAGTAAATTCCTAGTAAATTTTCTGTAAATTACTAAGTAAATTCTTAGTAAATTCACAGTAAATTACTTCATAAATTCCAAGTAATTCTCAGTAAAATACGCAGTAAATTATCAGTAAATTAGTATGTAAATTCTCAGTAAATTGTGTGTAAATTACTCCATAAATTTCTAATAAATTCTCATTAAATTACTCAGTAAATTCCCTGCAAATTCTCTTTGAATTACTTAGTAAATTCTAAGTAAATTCCCAGTAAATTACTCCTTAAATTCCAAATAAATTCTCAGTAAATTAGTTTGTAAATTCCCAGTAAATTAGTAAGTAAATTCCCAGCAAATTCTCAGAAAATTACTAAGTAAATTTGTAGTAAATTCTCATTAAATTAATAAGAAATTTTCGATTAAATTCCAAGTAAATTAACATCAAATTGTTCAGTAAATTCCCAGTAAATTCTAAGTAAATTCCCATTAAATTTCCATTAAATTACTAAGTAAATTCTCAGTAAATTACTCTGTAAATTCCCAGTAAATTCTCATTAAATTCATAGTAAATTCTCATTAAATTTCCCATAAATTCTCAGTAAATTACTCAGTAAATTCAAAGTGAATTACGAAGTAAATTACTAGTAAATTCTCTGTAAATTACTCAGTCAATTCTCAGTAAATTCTCAGTAAATTACTCTGTAAATTCTCAGTAAATTCTCATTAAATTCAAAGTAAATTCTCATTAAATTTCCCATAAATTCTTAGTAAATTACTCAGTAAATTACAGAGTAAATTACTAGTAAATTCTCTGTAAATTACTCAGTCAATTCCTAGTAAATTCTCAGTAAATTTTGTGTAAATTCTAAGAAAATTACTAAGTAAATTCTAGTAAATTTTCAATAACTTCCGACTAAATTCTCAGTAAATTTTTAATAAATTCTAAATAAATTACTCAGTAAATTCCAAGTAAATTACTGAGTAAATTCCCATTAAATTCTCAGCAAATTACTCAGTAAATTCTCAGTAAATTTCTAGAAAATTCTCCTTAAATTACTCAGTAAATTTTCAGTAAATTACAATGTAAATTCCCAATAAATTCTCTGTAAATTACTATGTAAAGTCTCAATAAATTCTCAGTAAATTACTCAGTAAATTCTCAGTAAATTCTCAACGAATTACTTAGTAAATTCCAATTAAATTACTCAGTAAATTCCCAATAAATTCTCAGTAAATTATTTTTTAAATTTCCAGTATATTCTCAGTAAATTCTTAGTAAAATACTCAACAAAATTCCCAGTAAATTACTAATTAAATTTCGAGTAAATAGTCAGTAAATTCCTGGTAAATTTTCAGCAAATTACTCAGCAAATTACTCAGTAAATTACCAGTAATTTACTCATTAAATTGCCGAAAATTAATCAGTAAATTCCCAATAAATTCTCTGTAAATTCCTTAGTAAATTCCAAGTAAATTCTCTGTAAGTTACTCAATGAATTCCCAGTAAATTCCCGATAAATTACTAAGTAAATTTTTAATAAATTCCCAGTAAATTACTGTGTAAATTTCCAGTAAATTCTCAGTGAATTTCTCAGTAAATTACTCAGTAAATTCCCAGTAGATACTCAGTAAATTCTTAGTAAATTACTCGATAAATTCCCAGTAAATAACGTAGTAAATTATCAGTAAATTATCAGTAAATTCTTAGTAAATTCGCAGTAAATAACTCGGTAAATTCTCGATCAATTACTCAGTAAATTCTCCTTAAATTACTTTGTAAATTCCCAGTAAATTCCCATTAAATTACTCATTAAATTCTCAGCAAATTACTCAATAAATTCCCAGTAAATTACTTAGTAAATTCCAAGTAAATTCTTAGTAAATTACTCAACAAATTCCCAGTAGATACTGAGTAAGTTCTACTTAAATTACTCAATAAATTCTAGTAAATTCTAAGTAAATTCCCCGTATATTGCCCAGTAAATTCTCAGAAAATTACTGAGTAAATTCCCAGTAAATTTTCTGTAAATTACTAAGTAAATTCCTAGTAAATTCACAGGAAATTACTTTGTAGATTCCAAGTAATTCTCAGTAACATACACAGTAAATTATCGATGAATTAGTATGTAAATTCTCAGTAAATTGTGTGTAAATTACTCCATAAATTTCTAATAAATTCTTATTAAATTACTCAGTAAATTCCTCGCAAATTCTCTTTGAATTACTTAGTAAATTCTAAGTAAATTTCCAGTAAATTACTCCTTAAATTCCAAATAAATTCTCAGTAAATTAGTTTGTAAATTCCCAGTAAATTAGTAAGTAAATTCCCAACAAATTCTCAGAAAATTACAAAGTAAATTCGTAGTAAATTCTCATTAAATTAACAAGAAATTTCCGAGTAAATTCCAAGTGAATTAACATAAAATTGCTCAGTAAATTCCCAGTAAATTCTAAGTAAATTCCCATTAAATTTACATTAAATTACTAAGTAAATTACTCTGTAAATTCTCATTGAATTTCCCATAAATTCTTAGTAAAATTACTCAGTAAATTCAAAGTAAATTACAGTGTAAATAACTAGTAAATTCTCTGTAAATTACTCAGTCAATTCCCAGTAAATTCTCTGTAAATTACTCAGTCAATTCCCAGTAAATTCTCAGTAAATTACTCAGTAAATTCTAAGAAAATTACTGAGTAAATTCTAGTAAATTCTCAATAAATTCCCACTAAATTCTCAGTAAATTTTCAATAAATTCTAAATAAATTACTCTGTAAATTCCAAGTAAATTACTGAGTAAATTCCCAGTAAATTCTCAGAAAATTACTCAGTAAATTCTCAGTAAATTTCCAGAAAATTCTCCTTAAATTACTCAGTAAATTCTCAGTAAATTACTTAGTAAATTTCTAGTAAATTCTCAAGAAATTACTCTGTAAATTCCAAGTAATTCTCAGTAAAATACGTAGTAAATTCTCAGTAAATTACTCTGTAAATTCCCAATAAATTCTCTGTAAATTACTCCGTAAAGTCCTAGTAAATTCTCAGTGAATTCCCAGTAAATTCTCAAAGAATTTGGTAAATTCCCAATAAATTACTCAGTAAATTCCCAATAAATTACTCAGTAAATTATTTTTTAAATTTCCAGTATATTCTCAGTAAATTACTCAGTAAATTCACAGTAAAATATCCAATAAAATTCACTGTAAATTACTAATTAAATTCCGAGTAAATAGTCAGTAAATTCCTGGTAAATTCTCAGTAAATTACTCAGTAAATTACCAGTAATTTACTCATTAAATTGCCAAAAATTAATCAGTAAATTCCCAGTATATTCTTTACAAATTCCTCAGTAAATTCCCAGTAAATTCTCCGTAAGTTACTCAGTGAATTCCCAGTAAATTCCTGGTAAATTACTCGGTAAATTTCCAATAAATTCTCAGTAAATTACTGTG
Organism: Camellia sinensis; assembly: GCF_004153795.1. NCBI lineage: Eukaryota > Viridiplantae > Streptophyta > Magnoliopsida > Ericales > Theaceae > Camellia > Camellia sinensis. The sequence goes on along the minus strand of NW_021025200.1, from coordinate 2,063,110 downwards.
TAAATTTTCAGAGAATTCTCAGTGAATTTATCAGTAAATTCCCAATAGATACTCAGTAAATTTTTAGTAAATTACTCAGTAAATTTCCAGTAAATAACGCCGTAAATTATCAGTAAATTCTTAGTAAATTCGCATTAAATAACTCAGTAAATTCTCAATCAATTACTTAGTAAATTCTCAGTAAATTCCAAGTAAATTCTCAGTAAATTACTCAACAAATTCCGAGTAGATACTGAGTAAGTTCTACTTAAATTACTCAATAAATTCTAGTAAATTCTAAGTAAATTACTTAGTAAATTGCCTAGTAAATTCTCAGAAAATTAATGAGTAAATTCTCAGTAAATTTTCTATAAATTACTAAGTAAATTCCTAGTAAATTCACAGTAAATTACTTCGTAAATTTCAAGTAATTCTCAGTAAAATACGCAGTAAATTATCAGTAAATTAGTATGTAAATTCTCAGTAAATTGTGTGTAAATTACTCCATAAATTCCTAATAAATTCTCATTAAATTACTCAGTAAATTCCCACAAATTCTCTTTGAATTACTTAGTAAATTCTAAGTAAATTCCCAGTAAATTACTCCTTAAATTCCAAATAAATTCTCAGTAAATTAGTTTGTAAATTCTGAGTAAATTAGTAAGTAAATTCCCAGCAAATTCTCAGAAAGTTACTAAGTAAATTCGCAGTAAATTCTCATTAAATTAACAAGAAATTTCCGAGTAAATTCCAAGTGAATTAACATAAAATTGCTCAGTAAATTCACAGTAAATTCTAAGTAAATTCCCATTAAATTTACATTAAATTATTAAGTAAATTCTCAGTAAATTACTCTGTAAATTCTCAGTAAATTCCCAGTAAATTCTTATTAAATTCACAGTAAATTCTCATTAAATTTCCCATAAATTCGCAGTAAATTACTCAGTAAATTCAGAGTAAATTACTAGTAAATTCTCTGCAAATTACTCAGTCAATTCCCAGTAAATTCTCAGTAAATTTTTAGTAAATTCTAAGAAAATTACTGAGTAAATTCTAGTAAATTCTCAATAAATTCCCACTAATTTCTCAGTAAATTCTAAATAAATTACTCAGTAAATTCCAAGTAAATTACTGAGTAAATTCCCAGTAAATTCTTAGTAAATTCTCAGTAAATTACTCAGTAAATTCTTAGTAAATTTCTAGAAAATTCTCCTTAAATTACTCAGTAAATTCTCAGTAAATTCCTAGTAATTTTTCAAGAAATTACTCTGTAAATTCCAAGTAATTCTCAGTAAAATACGTAGTAAATTCTCAGTAAATTACTCTGTAAATTCCAAATAAATTCTCTGTAAATTACTCCGTAAAATTTCAGTAAATTCTCAGTAAATTACTCAGTAAATTCCCAGTAAATTCTCAATGAATTGCTTAGTAAATTCCCAGTAAATTACTTAGTAAATTCACAATAAATTACTCAATAAATTCTCAGTAAATTATTTTTTAAATTCCCAATATATTCTCAGTAAATTACTCAGTAAATTCTCAGTAAAATACTCAACCAAATTCCCAGTAAATTACTAATTAAATTGCGAGTAAATAGTCAGTAAATTCTTGGTAAATTCTCAGCAAATTACTCAGTAAATTACCAGTAATTTACTCATTAAATTACCGAAAATTAATCAGTAAATTCTCTGTAATTTCCTCAGTAAATTCCAAGTAAATTCTCTGTAAGTTACTCAGTGAATTCCCAGTAAATTCCCGTTAAATTACTCAGTAAATTTCCAATAAATTCTCAGTAAATTACTGTGTAAATTTCCAGTAAATTCTCAGTGAATTTCTCAGTAAATTCCCAGTAGATACTCAGTAAATTCTTAGTAACTTACTCACTAAATTCCCAGTAAATAACACAGTAAATTATCAGTATATTCTCAGCAAATTCTTAGTAAATTCGCAGTAAATAACTCAGTAAATTCTCAATCAATTACTCAGTAAATTCTCAGTAAATTCTCCTTAAATTACCCTATAAATTCCCATTAAATTACTCATTAAATTTTCAGCAAATTACTCAATAAATTTCGAGTAAATTACTCGACAAATTCCAAGTAAATTCTTAGTAAATTACTCAACAAATTCCTAGTAGATACTGAGTAAGTTCTACTTAAATTACTCAATAAATTCTAGTAAATTCAAAGTAAATTACTTAGTAAATTCCTAGTAAATTGCTCAGTAAATTCTCAGAAAATTACTTAGTAAATTCCCAGTAAATTTTCTGTAAATTACTAAGTAAATTCCTTGTAAATTCACAGTAAATTACTTCATAAATTCCAAGTAATTCTCAGTAAAATACGCAGTAAATTATCAGTAAATTAGTATGCAAATTCTCAGTAAATTGTGTGTAAATTACTCCATAAATTCCTAACAAATTCTCATTAAATTACTGAGTGAATTCCCCGCAAATTCTCTTTGAATTACTTAGTAAATTCTAAGTAAATTCCCAATAAATTACCCTTAAATTCCAAATAAATTCTCAGTAAATTAGTTTGTAAATTCCCAGTAAATTAGTAAGTAAATTCCCAGCAAATTCTCAGAAAATTACTAAGTAAATTCGTAGTAAATTCTCATTAAATTAACAAGAAATTTCCGAGTAAATTCCAAGTGAATTAACAAAAAATTGTTCAGTAAATTCCCAGTAAATTCTAAGTAAATTCCCATTAAATTTACATTAAATTACTAAGTAAATTACTCTGTAAATTCTCACTAAATTCCCAGTAAATTCTCATTAAATTTCCCATAAATTCTTAGTAAAATTACTTAGTAAATTCAAAGTAAATTATAGAGTAAATTACTAGTAAATTCTCTATAAATTACTCAGTCAATTCTCAGTAAATTTTCAGTAAATTACTCAGTATATTTATAGTAAATTCTAAGAAAATTACTAAGTAAATTCTAGTAAATTCTTAATAAATTCCCACTAAATTCTCAGCAAATTTTTATTAAATTCTAAATAAATTACTCAGTAAACTCCAAGTAAATTACTGAGTAAATTCCCAGTAAATTCCTCAGTAAATTCTCAGTAAATTTCTAGAAAATTCTCCTTAAATTACTCAATAAATTCTCAGTAAATTCCTAGTAAATTTTCAAGAAATTACTCTGTAAATTCCAAGTAATTCTCAGTAAAATACGTAGTAAATTCTCAGTAAATTACTCGGTAAATTCCAAATAAATTCTCTGTAATTTACTCCATAAAGTCCCAGTAAATTCTCAGGAAATTACTCAATAAATTGTCAATGAATTAATTAGCAAATTCTAAGTAAATTACTTTGTAAATTCCCAATAAATTACTCAGTAAATTGCCAATAAATTCTCAGTAAATTATTTTTTAAATTCCCAGTATATTCTCAGTAAATTACTAAGTAAATTCTCAGTAAAATACTCAACGAAATTCCCAGTAAATTATTAATTAAATTTCGAGTAAATAATTAGTAAATTCCTGGTAAATTCTTTGCAAATTACTCAGTAAATTACCAGTAAATTCTCTGTAAATACCTTAGTAAATTCCCAGTAATTCTCTGTAAATTCCCCAGTAAATTCCAAGAAAATTCTCTGTAAGTTACTCACTGAATTCCCAGTAAATTCTCTGTAAATTCCTCAGTAAATTCCTCAGTAAATTCTCTGTAAGTTACTTAGTGAATTCCCAATAAATTCCCGGTAAATTACTTAGTAAATTTTCAATAAATTCTCACTAAATTACTCAGTAAATTTCTAGTAAATTCCCGTTAAATTACTCAGTAAATTTCCAATAAATTCTCAGTAATTTCTGTGTAAATTTCCAGTAAATTCTCAGTGAATTTCTCAGTAAATTACTCAGTAAATTCCCAGTAGATACTCAGTAAATTCTTAGTAAATTACTCACTAAATTCCCAGTAAATAACACAGTAAATTATCAGTAAATTCTCAGCAAATTCTTAGTAAATTCGCAGTAAATAACTCAGTAAATTCTCAATCAATTACTCAGTAAACTCTCAGTAAATTCTCCTTAAATTACCCTGTAAATTCCCATTAAATTACTCATTAAATTCTCAGCAAATTACTCAATAAATTTCCAGTAAATTACTCAACAAATTCCCAATAAATAGTGAGTAAGTTCTACTTAAATTACTCAATAAATTCTAGTAAATTCTAAGTAAATTACTTAGTAAATTCCTAGTAAATTCTCAAAAAATTACTGAGTAAATTCCTAGTAAATTTTCTGTAAATTACTAATTAAATTCATAGTAAATTACTTCGTAAATTCCAAGTAATTCTCAGTAAAATACGCAGTAAATTATCAGTAAATTAGTATGTAAATTCTTAGTAAATTGTGTGTAAATTACTCCATAAATTCCTAATAAATTCTCATTAAATTACTCAGTAAATTCCCTACAAATTCTCTTTAAATTACTTAGTAAATTCTAAGTAAATTCCTAGTAAATTACCCTTAAATTCCAAATAAATTCTCAGTAAATTAGTTTGTAAATTCCCAGTAAATTAGTAAGTAAATTCCCAGCAAATTCTCAGAAAATTACTAAGTAAATTCGTAGTAAATTCTCATTAAATTAACAAGAAATTTCTGAGTAAATTCCAAGTGAATTAACATAAAATTGCTCAGTAAATTCCCAGTAAATTCCCAGTAAATTTTCATTAAATTTACAATAAATTACTAACTAAATTCTCAGTAAATTACCAATAAATTCTCAGTAAATTCACAGTAAATTCTCATTAAATTTCCTATATATTCTTAGTAAAATTACTCAGTAAATTCAGAGTAAATTACTAGTAAATTCTCTGTAAATTACTCAGTCAATTCTCAGTAAATTTTCAGTAAATTACTCTGTAAATTTTTAGTAAATGCTATGAAAATTGCTGAGTAAATTCTAGTAAATTCTCAATAAATTCCCACTAAATTCTCAGTAAATTTTTATTAAATTCTAAATAAATTTCTCAGTAAATTCCAAGTAAATTACTGAGTAAATTCCCAGAAAATTCTCAGTAAATTACTCAATAAATTCTCAGTAAATTTCTAGAAAATTCTCCTTAAATTACTCAGTAAATTCCTAGTAAATTTTCAAGAAATTACTCTGTAAATTCCAAGTAATTCTCAGTAAAATACGTAGTAAATTCTCAGTAAATTACTCTGTAAATTCCCAATAAATTCTCTGTAAATTACTCCGTAAAGTCCAAATAAATTCTCAGAAAATTACTCAGTAAATTCCCAGTAAATTCTCAATGAATTACTTAGCAAATTCTAAGTAAATTACTTAGTAAATTGCCAATAAATTACTCAATAAATTCCATATAAATTCTTAGTAAATTATTTTTTAAATTCCCAGTATATTCTCAGTAAATTACTCAGTAAATTCTCAGTAAAATACTCAACGAAATTCCCAGTAAATTAATAATTAAATTCCGAGTAAATAGTCAGTAAATTCTTGGTAAATTCTTAACAAATCACTCAGTAAATTACCAGTAATGTACTCATTAAATTTCCAAAAATTAATCAGTAAATTCTCAGTAAATTCTCTGTAAATTCCTCAGTAAATTCCAAGTAAATTCACTGTAAGTTTCTCAGTGAATTCCCAATAAATTCTCTGTAAATTCCTCAGTAAATTCTCTGTAAGTTACTCAGTGAATTCCCAGTAAATTCCCGGTAAATTACATAGTAAATTTTCAATAAATTCTCACTAAATTACTGTGTAAATATCCAGTAAATTCTCAGTGAATTTCTTAGTAAATTACTCAGTAAATTCCCAATAGATACTCAGTAAATTCTTAGTAAATTACTCAGTAACTTTCCAGTAAATAACGCCGTAAATTATCAGTAAATTCTCAGTATATTCTGAGTAAATTCTTAGTAAATTCGCAGTAAATAACTCAGTAAATTCTCAATCAATTACTTAGTAAATTCTCCTTAAATTACTCTATAAATTCCCAGTAAATTTCAATTAAATTCTCAGCAAATTACTCAATAAATTCCCAGTAAATTACTCAGTAAATTCCAAGTAAATTCTCAGTAAATTACTCAACAAATTCCCAGTAGATACTGAGTAAGTTCTACTTAAATTACTCAATAAATTCTAGTAAATTCTAAGTAAATTACTTAGTAAATTCCCAGTAAATTCTCAGAAAATTACTGAGTAAATTCCCAGTAAATTTTCTATAAATTACTAAGTAAATTCCTAGTAAATTCACAGTAAATTACTTCGTAAATTCCAAGTAATTCTCAGTAAAATACGCAGTAAATTATCAGTAAATTAGTATGTAAATTCTCAGTAAATTGTTTGTAAATTACTCCATAAATTCCTAATAAATTCTCATTAAATTACTCAGCAAATTCCCGCAAATTCTCTTTGAATTACATAGTAAATTCTAAGTAAATTCCCAGTAAATTACTCCTTAAATTCCAAATAAATTAGTTTGTAAATTCCCAGTAAATTAGTAAGTAAATTCCCAACAAATTCTCAGAAAATTACTAAGTAAATTCATAGTAAATTCTCATTAAATTAACAAGAAATTTCCGAGTAAATTCCAAGTGAATTAACATAAAATTGCTCAGTAAATTCCCAGTAAATTCTAAGTAAATTCCCATTAAATTTACGATAAATTACTAAGTAAATTCTCAGTAAATTACTCTGTAAATTATCAGTAAATTCCCAATAAATTCTCAGTAAATTCACAGTAAATTCTCATTAAATTTCTCATAAATTCTTAGGAAAATTACTTAGTAAATTCAAAGTACATTACAGAGTAAATTACTAGTAATGTGATACCCCTGTCCCATAATATATTAATCGGTCCTTAATATGAGTATGATTGTGTGTTTAGTATGATTTTGTGTGCCATTATGTGAAAATATGCGGCTTTGAACTTCTATCTGTTCACCGTAGGAATATCTATTTGAATAATCTGCCTTGGAAATTAAATTGGAAGCCTTATCGGCCACAGAACCCGAAATTGATTACGCTATTGTGATTGGCATAATTTTTAGAACCAACGGTGAAATTTAATTGAAAATTGATTCGGGTCAGATTAAATCGATTAAATTGATGAATGAGTGCCCAATTACTCTATATTATTATATTATGACTTAGTGGGGCTCTATACACTCAAATACCCTCCTTGTTATTCTTCTCGGCTGAATTAAAAGCAAGAAAGAGAGAAGGGAGTCGGCTAGAGAGAGGGAAAAGAGGAGAGTTGGGTGTTTGGCTCAAATTTGTGAAGAATTGGAGGATTAAACTCAAGAAATTGCTATAGTTTGGAAGATTGAGCCTCTAGGTAAGCATTTGGTCTTGAATTCATAAGTTTGAAATTGTGATCTTGTAAGTTCAAGGGTTGTTTGTGATCAAGAGCATGCAATGAGTTGATTTTGTTAAATTTGAAGTCTTAGAACTCATGCATGTAAGAAATTACCTTGAATTTGCATGTTTGAGCTTGAAACACATGATTTATGTAGAGTTTTGGTTGAAACTCATGTTTTGATCACCATTTGTGTTGTCTAAGTTGAGAATGTGGCAATTCATCACATGCATATACAATTCATGAAGATATGAACTTGAATGTATGAAATTGTTATGTTAGAATAAGTTTGATAGGAGATTGGGGCATGCATGTGAATTATTTGTGAATTGAGCTCCATTGGGTTGTGATTTGGGGTCTACATCATGTTAGTATAATTATATTTGAGATTTGAGTCATTACATGCAAGATATGCGGGTTCGAAACCGAATTTGAGCTCAATAACACATTCTGGGTTTTCCAGAATTGTGAGGCCTGCTCGAGCGGGAGAAACTACGCTCGAGCGTAAATTTCGTGCTCCCAGCACTTTTTGCAGAGTTGGCTGTTCACTCGAGCAGGATATTTCACGCTCGAGCGGGGAGCTTTTGTAGACAGGCCTTCCGCTCAAGTGCCCTAACTCACGCTCGAGCGTAATTTTGAAGTAACCAGTACTTTTGCAGACCTCTTGGGTCCGCTCAGGTGGGGAAGTCCACGCTCGAGTGGGGACCCTGTTTTCTGAAATTTTGTATGCTCGTTCTGTGTTTCATTTTCCGCTCTCTTTCACTTGTAAGCACTCTTAGCTCCAGCATCGGTATGGCACCATACGAGGCTTTTTGTTCATACGTTCTGTGTTTCGTTTTCCGTTCTCCTTCACTTGTAAGCACTCTTAGGCATATGTTAAGCATTGTAAATGAGTTAATGAGATAAGAATAAAGCCTAATAAGGAGTATGTGAATTAAAGAACGAATTGAACTATTAGTGACCCTTTTGTGTTCATGAAATGTGTAGGGTCAAGTTCCAGGGCAAATCCACAGGCCGATCACTGTGAGTAATATCAATATTTGAAAGCTTGTCAATGTCCAATTGTTTATTCCCTTATAAACTTTATGAATTGTTAATTGGGATTGTGGACAAAAGTCTGACATGAAAGAAATGAATGGACCGAAGGTCGTTTTGATGTAAATGAATGGACCGAAGGTCGTTCTGACATGAATGAGCGGGCCGAAGGCCGTTTTGACGTAAATGAATGGGCCAAAGGCCATTTGACAGAAATGAATGGGCAAAAAGCCATTTTGACATAAATGAGTGGGCCGCAGGCCGTTTTGACAGGAATGGAAACCTGAATGGGCCAGAGGCCAGTACGTTGGAACTACAGTCACTTGATCTAAATTTTGTATAAGTGTTTATATGTTAAGTAGAAACATGAATTGGGCCCAAGGCTGTTTGGAGCATGTTGTTCTACATATTGTTACGTAACTGTCATATTTGATATTATTCACTGGGCTGTCGCTCACGCTCATTCATGTGTTTGTAGGTGAGCCAAGAGAAGCACAAACCCAGCCCTAGTGAAGTCTGCTAGGAACAACATAAGTTTTGGAGAGTCAGCCTTGTGCCTCACGCATGAGACCATCCTTGCCTCTTATTATGTAATTACGTTTCGTCTTATTGGCAAGGGCCTAGTGTATGTCTGTATATAGTCTGTTATAGGTTGACTCGTTTTGGATGATCCTGTCTGTAATGAATTTTGTGAGACTGTACTTTTGATGTGGGTTATTAATGTATCTGAGTATGGTTTGTTTGAGGTGCATATAAGCACGGCTCTATGGACAAAGTTTTAAATTTTTGCTTCCGTTTGGCCCCTTTACTCTGACAAGTCTTGTTGTTTTGGGCCTGAGGCCGTAGGTAATCACAGGATTATTGGCCGGTTATGTCCTTAACCCATAGGGGCGGGTTCGGGTCATGACAGAGTGGTATCAGAGCACGAGTTAATAACTCATGCACTTGTCCAAAAAAGCAATAAGCGCCTAGAAAAGATCTAGGACGCATACATGTGATAAGTATGAATTTGAAAGCATCAAAAATACGCTTAAATGTTTAATGTAAACGATTATGTGCTATAAATTTGTGGATTGCTTGCATTGTAAACCATTGGAATATGTATGCTTTCTGGTATATGCATACTCGTGAATTTTTGTATAAAGTATAATACAAATTCAATCGGATGGTGAGTAAGAACTCTATAAAGTTACGTTTAGCCTTAATTATGTTATGATGATATGAAATGACAAAGTCTCCTAAAATGTTATGTTTGTATGAATTAATGATTGTTCAAAATTTTCCTTGAACATAATTGTGGTATCCTTAGTAGAGGCCCTCGCCTAGGGGACATAATACTGTGGCTTATGGTCATGAGGCCCTAGCCCGGGGGAAATAATACCGTGGCCTAGGTATGAGGCATGTTGCCGGTACCGAAGGTTCCATTATGGAACTTGATGTGCTTGACCAGTATGATATGTTACGCTAAGGGAAGTACCACACATGACTTGAATATGAGATATGAATTGTTACACTAATGTGTCCAACAAGTTGTTTTGTTGAAATGCACACCCATGAAAAGTTGCTTATGTGCATTCAATTCTGCCTACGGGTGTCTATGTGAAATATGAACATGATTTGAGTATATAATTACTTAGTAAATGTTTAGCATGCGGTATCTAATAAGTACGCAATCATCTGTTACGTATGTGATTAATTGTGCCTTGTCAATGTATAAAATGAGAATACAATAATGTACGAATGTACCCATGTATATCTGTGATTGTCTTTGTGTTGGGTATCCTAGTATTTGGCAGGGCTTAGTAAGGATCTGTGTAAAGTATGAATAAGGTAAGGGCATGCGAGTTGGTAGACTCTTTTACAGCCCGACTTGATAGACTGGAAAGAATGGTACAAGAAATGGCAGAGATCTTAAGACAACAACGTCAGTTGCTGTTATGGTAAGAACTTTTGCCACCACCAGTGTAAGAAACGCCGAGGAGTCGTTGTCGGATTTTGGGGGCTTGTTATAAGTGTGGTAAATGGACCATATGGTAAGGAATTGTCCCCGAATTGAACAAATGCGAGTAAATCTTCTGCCTCAGTTGAATTCGTACCAATGGTGGGAATTGCTAATCAAGATAGAGTAATTGTACTCGTCCCAGAAAGCTCTCAGAATACTGCAACCGTTATCCCAGGTATTTATACTGTTTATAAACAAATGCCTATGTGTTGATTGATTCTGAATTAGTACGTTTGTACATCTTCGCTTGGGATATTATTTGATTCGGATCGGCATATTTTTCCATATCTGCTGCATGTGTATCTAGATTGGTTAGACCCACATGATCGAAACTGCATTCATTGGACGTATATGCCCCGTTTGGGAAATTTGTGAAATACGCTTTGGGATATTGATTGACTCTGCACATGCACATGTATATCTAAACCTATGCTCAGGTTGATTTGCTATGTTACTGTCTTCAATGACTAAACCACTAAAATTATGACTTTGTGATTGTATAATTGAGTTGAGCACCCCAAATAATAAACTCTGCAAGTTATGAGTTCATGCATTTGATTGGTAGAAAATTGACTAGATTATGTGACTATACTGGGCTCGACTCATAAACCTACATTTTGTGACTAATTAGGAACTTTTGCGTAACAGACCCTATCTTATGTACAATCGAGGAACTCTGTTTAATGTGTTACTGTGCACCATATGCTTGTATATAAGACTTGTTTGGGAATTGCTGTATTGATTATGGTACATACCTCATGATCTGAATAACTGCACGTTTATGCAACTACCCCCGAATTTATGTAGTCGATGCCATATTATACATGACTTGAAATGCTTTGATATGAACAGTTGTGATGAATAATTCTGATATGACTTTGAGAACTGATGAACTTAGGGTAGTTGAGAAACTATCAACCATGTACCTAAGCAAACGAAGTGTGCCTTACAGAACCAAATATACCCTATGTGAGAAAACTTTGATGTGATTCGATCTGATAGAATCCTGTCTAGTTGGGCCTGATAGAACCCTTATTGGATATAATTTGATGGGACCTTTACTTGATTTGATTTGACAAAACCTTTGACGGGATTAATTCGATAAGACCCTCTATCTGATCTGACCTTGTTAAAGGGAATTAAGAATTGCTTGTAAATAAATAGCCAGATTATTCTTTGCAGGAAAACTGATAGACCCAAAACTTGATAGACCCGAAACTTGAATCCGTTTGGAGCACTTGACCGATTTGAAAGATCTTTGGTGGGCTATCAACAGATTGATCTAACCATGAACACCATTAAGGACATATGTGTTATAGATGAACTGAATTGTGCAAATCCAGTGATTGGGTGTCTTAAGGAACAATGCTGGTGTGTTGTCGTATTCTTGCTTGTTTGACGCTATGGAAACCGATGACAACAGATTGGTTTGATTGTGAACCGTACTGAATATTTATCCTCGACTAATCAGAATAGGTTTCATGTGTTTGCTTCAATGTTATCGGATTTTGAGAAATCAGGTTATAGTAAGTGGAATTGTGTTTGTTTTGATGACATTCTTGAGACGTCCTTTCGTGCTAGGGGACGCTAAGCCTACGTAGCACCTTTGTTGAGGAATCTCTTTTGCCACCGACGATTTTGTACGGGTGGGTTTGCCTAATCGATCTCGAGTCGGCCACCAACGGTTGTGAACGGGTGTGCTTTGATTCCGAGACGATTATTCCTTTGTTCTGTCCAGAATGTCATCCTTTGGTATTATGGAGATGCCATTAACATACAAGAAGCTTTGAAAAACCTTGATTATCCGAAAGTGTGTGAATTCAGTACGTCTTGTGTAAATAATTGCTCAGTGCCATTATATTCTACAATTGGGGTCCTGAAGATGTGTAAATTGTGTTCAACATGTGATTAACTGTTTCTGATAATATCTTTGACACTGGGAATTAATATATGAATTGCCTCATGCTTTTGACAACTATCAGATAATGTAGAAAGACTCGATGGAACAAGGAATTGTATATTGAACCGAATTGGAAAAGAAGTCGATTGCATCGGTGTTATTGTGCTTTACCATTGGTACTATGGGGGTGCATGAGTTACGTATGTCGTGTGGTTGATTGCTTCGTCATTATCCTAGTTGACTCGGGAATCAGTGTTCGGATCCACTTTGAACTCCTGGAAACTTTTGATTGACCTTGGATAACTGTGAGGAATCGTTGAACTAAATACTGGATCGGATTGTGAATTGTGGAATTATTGAAGAATGAATTGAATTTTTGTGACAAGGGAATATACCGAACTTCTGTGATAAAGTTAGCCGACATCTGAAATAAATTTGTTGGTGACCTACCATGAAGGGGGCAATTAGTGAATTTGTGTCTGAATATTTTCCGATACCAACAGGTCGAAGTCGAATATCAAATGGTGACAGAACTACTTTAACCTCTCTCTATTTTGGAATGGAAATAGGAATATGGGGCTACGAATTTCATTGTGGGGCTACCTTGAGCACCCAAGGTATAAATCCCGTTTGGGTTACTGTATGTAGAATTACTAAGTTTACTCATTTCCTCTCTGTAAAATTTTTGTGTGATGTTTGTAGACTAGCCACTGTTTACATCAACAAGATTGCTCGTTTGCATGGGGTTCCAGTATCTACTGTTTTAGACAGGAATCCTGAAATGTGTTTGAATTCTGACAAGCCTTCAAGAGTTAGTAGGAACTGAATTCTGAGTCAGCACTGTTTTCCATCCGCAATTGATGTATAATCAGAAAGAACTTTTCAGATTTTGAGAGGAATGCTCCGAATATATGTGTTAGATTTTTCAGGGAAGTTGGAAAGATCTATCCATCATTGGCAGACTTTGCTTACAATAACAGCTCACACTCTAGTCTCAGTTTGACACCATACAAGCCTCGTATGGAGGAAAGGGTAAGTCTCAGACTGATTGAGAACAGAGTGTTGCTTGATTTTGAGGCAAAGCAAATAACTATCGAAAGGGATTGGGACCGTTGAATGAAAGGTATTCCGAATTGTCCTTTACTAAAGGAAAATTAAGTTTGGAGGACCAAACTTCCTAAAGGAGGGAAGACTGTGATACCCCTATCCCGTAATATGTTAATTGGTCCTTAATATGAGTATGATTATGTGTTTAGTATGATTTTGTGTGCCATTATGTGAAAATATGCGGCTTTGAACTTCTATCTGTTCACCGTAGGAATATCTATTTGATTATCTGATTTGGAAATTAAATTGAAGGCTTTATCGGCCACAGAAACCGAAATTGATTACGTCATTGTGATTGTCGTAATTTTTAGAGCTTACGGTGAAATTTAATTGAAAATTGATTCGGGTCAGATTAAATCGATTAAATTGATGAATGAGTGCCCAATTACTATATTATTATATTATGACTTAGTGGGGCTCTATACACTCAAATACCCTCCTTGTTATTCTTCTCGGCTGAATTAAACGCAAGAAAGAGAGAAGGGAGTTGACCGACCAAACAGAGTGCCGACCGACCAAACGTTTGGCCGATGGCAACAAAACAATGGCCGGTGGCCTCAAGCCATGGCCGGTGAGATGCGGGGATGGCCTATAAGCCATTCCCTGCTCCTCAAAAGCAGAGTCGATTTTGTTGAGATTGAAGTCTTGGAACTCATGCATGTAAGAAATTACTTTGAATCTGCATGTTTGAGCTTGAAACATGTGATTCATGTAGAGTTTTGGTTGAAGCTCATGTTGTAATCACCATTTGTACCGTCTAAGTTGAGAATGATGAGCATCTCCCACATGCATGTACAAATCATGGGAGTATAAGTCTTGAATGTTTGAATTTGAGCATGTTGGTGATGGGTTTGAGATATTTTGGGACATGCATGTAGATAAATCATGAAATTGAGCTTCCTAATGTTGTAATCTTGTATTGGTAGCATGTTAGCATGTGTAAATGTGTAATTTGAGCCATAACATGGATGAATTGTTGGTTGAAAGTCGAAATGAAGCTCAAGAACACAGTTCTGGATTTTCCAGAATTTTGAGGTCCGCTCGAGCGGGGAACCTAACGCTCGAGCGGGAAATGCGTGCTCCCAGTACTTTTTGCAGACTTGATGTTCGCTCGAGCGGGGTAATTAACGCTCGAGCGTGGGAGCTATTTTGACAGGCCTTCCGCTCGAGCGTCCTATTTCACGCTCGAGCGTATTTTTGATGCAACCAGCACTTTTGCAGGCCTATAGGGTCCGCTCGAGCGGGGAAGTCCACGCTCGAGCGGGGACCCTGTTTTCTGAAATTTTGTTCATACGTTCTGTGTTTCGTTTTCCGTTCTCCTTCACTTGTAAGCACTCTTAGGCATATGTTAAGCATTGTAAATGAGTTAATGAGATAAGAATAAAGCCTAATAAGGAGTATGTGAATTAAAGAACGAATTGAACTATTAGTGACCCTTTTGTGTTCATGAAATGTGTAGGGTCAAGTTCCAGGGCAAATCCACAGGCCGATCACTATGGGTAATATCAATATTTGAAAGCTTGTCAATGTTCAATTGTTTATTCCCTTATAAACTTTATGAATTGTTAATTGGGATTGTGGACAAAAGTCTGACATGAAAGAAATGAATGGACCGAAAGTCGTTTTGATGTAAATGAATGAACCGAAGGTCGTTTTGACATGAATGAGCGGGCCGAAGGCTGTTTTGACACGAATGTATGGGCCAAAGGCTGTTTTGACGTAAATGAATGGGCCAAAGGCCATTTGACATAAATGAATGGGCCAAAAGCCATTTTGACATAAATGAGTGGGCCGCAGGCCGTTTTGATAGGAATGGAAACCTGAATGGGCCAGAGGCCAGTACGTTGGAACTACAGTCACTTGATCTAAATTTTGTATAAGTGTTTATATGTTAAGTAGAAACATGAATTGGGCCCAAGGCCGTTTGGAGCATGTTGTTCTACATATTGTTACGTAACTGTCATATTTGATATTATTCACTGGGCTATCGCTCACGCTCATTCATGTGTTTGTAGGTGAGCCAAGAGAAGCACAAACCCAGCCCCAGTGAAGTCTGCTAGGAACAACATAAGTTTTGGAGAGTCAGCCTTGTGCCTCACGCATGAGACCATCCTTGCCTCTTATTATGTAATTACGTTTCGTCTTATTGGCAAGGGCCTAGTGTATGTCTGTATATAGTCTGTTATAGGTTGACTCGTTTTGGATGATCCTGTCTGTAATGAATTTTGTGAGACTGTACTTTTGATGTGGGTTATTAACGTATCTGAGTATGGTTTGTTTGAGGTGCATATAAGCACGGCTCTATGGACAAAGTTTTAAATTTTTGCTTTCGTTTGGCTCCTTAACTCTGACAAGTCTTGTTGTTTTGGGTTTGAGGCCGTAGGTAATCACAGGATTACTGGCTGGTTATGTCCTTAACCCATAGGGGCGGGTTCGGGTCATGACAAGTAAATTCTCTGTAAATTACTCAGTCAATTCCCAGTAAATTTTCAGTAAATTACTCTGTAAATTTTTAGTAAATTCTAAGAAAATTACTGAGTAAATTCTAGTAAATTCTCAATAAATTCCCACTAAATTCTCAGTAAATTTTTATTAAATTCTAAATAAATTTCTCAGTAAATTCCAAGTAAATTACTGAGTAAATTCCCAGTAAATTACTCAGTAAATTCTCAGTAAATTTCTAGAAAATTCTTCTTAAATTACTCAGTAAATTCCTAGTAAATTTTCAAGAAATTACTCTGTAAATTCCAAGTAATTCTCAGTAAAATACGTAGTAAATTCTCAGTAAATTACTCTGTAAATTCCAAATAAATTCTCTGTAAATTACTCCGTAAAGTCCCAGTAAATTCTCAGTAAATTACTCAATAAATTCCCAGTAAATTCTCAATGAATTACTTAGTAAATTATAAGTAAATTACTTAGTAAATTCCCAATAAATTACTCAGTAAATTCTCAATAAATTCTCAGTAAATTATTTTTTAAATTCCCAGTATATTCTCAGTAAATTACTCAGTAAATTCTCAGTAAAATGCTCAACGAAATTCCCAGTAAATTACTAATTAAATTCCGAGTAAATAGTTAGTAAATTCCTGGTAAATTCTTAGCAAATTACTCAGTAAATTACCAGTAATTTACTTATTAAATTGCCAAAAATTAATCAGTAAATTCTCAGTAAATTCTCTGTAAATACCCCAGTAATTCTCTGTAAATTCCCCAGTAAATTCCAAGTAAATTCTCTGTAAGTTACTCAGTGAATTCCCAGTAAATTCTCTGTAAATTCCTCAGTAAATTCCAAGTAAATTCTCTGTAAGTTACTCAGTGAATTCCCAGTAAATTCCCGATAAATTACTTAGTAAATTTTCAATAAATTCTCACTAAATTACTGTGTAAATTTTCAGTAAATTCTCAGTGAATTTCTCAGTAAATTCCCAGTAGATACTTAGTAAATTCTTAGTAAATTACTCAGTAAATTGCCAGTAAATAACGCAGTAAATTATCAGTAAATTCTCAGTATATTCTCGGCAAATTCTTAGTAAATTCACAATAAATAACTTAGTAAATTCTCAATCAATTAGTCAGTAAATTCTCAGTAAATTCTGCTTAAATCACTTTGTAAATTCCCAGTAAATTCCAATTAAATTCTCAGCAAATTACTCAATAAATTCCCAGTAAATTACTCAGTGAATTCCAAGTAAATTCTCAGTAAATTACTCAACAAATTCCCAGTAGATACTGAGTAAGTTCTACTTAAATTACTTAATAAATTCTAGTAAATTCTAAGTAAATTACTTAGTAAATTCCCAGTAAATTGCCCAGTAAATTCTCAGAAAATTACTGAGTAAATTCCCAGTAAATTTTCTGTAAATTACTAAATAAATTCCTAGTAAATTCACAGTAAATTACTTCATAAATTCTAAGTAATTCTCAGTAAAATACGTAGTAAATTATCAGTAAATTAGTATGTAAATTCTCAGTAAATTGTGTGTAAATTACTCCATAAATTCCTAATAAATTCTCATTAAGTTACTCAGTAAATTCCCCGCAAATTCTCTTTGAATTACTTAGTAAATTCTCAGTAAATTACTCCTTAAATTCCAAATAAATTCTCAGTAAATTAGTTTGTAAATTCCCAGTAAATTAGTAAGTAAATTCCCAGCAAATTCTCAGAAAATTACTAAGTAAATTCGTAGTAAATTCTCATTAAATTAACAAGAAACTTCCGAGTAAATTCCAAGTGAATTAACATAAAATTGCTCCGTAAATTCCCAGTAAATTCTAAGTAAATTCCCATTAAATTTACATTAAATTACTAACTAAATTCTAAGTAAATTACTCTGTAAATTCTCAGTAAATTCAGAATAAATTCTCATTAAATTTCCCATAAATTCTTAGTAAAATTACTCAGTCAATTCCCAGTAAATTTTCAGTAAATTACTCTGTAAATTTTTGGTAAATTCTAAGAAAATTACTGAGTAAATTCTAGTAAATTCTCAATAAATTCCTACTAAATTCTCAGTAAATTTTTATTAAATTCTAAATAAATTTCTCAGTAAATTCCAAATAAATTACTGAGTAAATTCCCAGTAAATTCTATGTAAATTACTCAGTAAATTCTCAGTAAATTTCTAGAAAATTCTCCTTAAATTACTCAGTAAATTCCTAGTAAAATTTCAAGAAATTATTCTGTAAATTCCAAGTAATTCTCAGTAAAATACGTAGTAAATTCTCAGTAAATTACTCTGTAAATTCCCAATAAATTCTCTGTAAATTACTCCGTAAAGTCCTAGTAAATTCTCAGTAAATTACTCAGTAAATTCCCAATAAATTCTCAATGAATTACTTAGTAAATTATAAGTAAATTACTTAGTAAATTCCCAATAAATTACTCAGTAAATTCCCAATAAATTCTCAATAAATTATTTTTTAAATTCCCAGTATATTCTCAGTAAATTACTCAGTAAATTCTCTGTAAAATACTCAACGAAATTCCCAGTAAATTACTAATTAAATTCTGAGTAAATATTCAGTAAATTCCAGGTAAATTCTCAGCAAATTACTCAGTAAATTACCAGTAATTTACTCATTAAATTGCCAAAAATTAATCAATAAATTCCCAGTAAATTCTCTGTAAATACCCCAATAAATTCCTAGTAAATTCTCTATAAATTTTTCAGTAAATTCCAAGTAAATTCTCTGTAAGTTACTCAGTGAATTCCCAGTAAATTTTCTGTAAATTCCTCAGTAAATTCCAAGTAAATTCTCTGTAAGTTACTCAGTGAATTCCCAGTAAATTTGTAACAACCCTCATTTTGACTTAGTCATACTTGCATACATTTGTGGATGATCTTGTTTTAATATATACATTTGCAAATCTTGTATTGTTTTGCTTGAATGATTGCTTGCATACTTTGTTCTTCCCTGGTGTGTTGCCGAGGTCGTCTTAAGCCTGACACCTTTGAAACCTTTATCACTTAGAACTATCTTGGAACCCCTTTGGTCGACCCCCATCTTCACCTTGGCATATTGACCGAGATGTGTATCATCTGGGCCGAGGTGCGCGTAGCCTAGGCCGAGATGTGCACCATTTGGGCCGAGATGTTAATATCTAGGCATTCAAGATCCTTGATCCTTGCGTGAGTGATTTTGTTCCTGGAATGGTACGACCTAGACCGAGGTGTGGCACATCTAGGCCAAGGTGTGGCACAGTTTAGTCAAGTGTTGTCCTTCCAAGCCAATGTCCTTGCCCTTTTGATTTCCGGAGTCTTGTTGTTAGCCGATGTCTTTACTTGCCGGTGTGTTCGTGCCGCCTAGCTTGTTGAGTACGCTTTGTCTTAGTCTTGTCTTGTCAAGTCAGTCACCTTTTCGAGTTGAGCGAATCAGCCGATGCCACGTGTCCCGACAGAGGGATTAAGTCAGTGTTTGTCGTGTGAAGCATATCATTTTGATCAATCTTGCCTTTTTAGAGAGAGAAGCTCTAGTTAGAAGGGGGAGAAGTTTGAGCTAGAGAGGGTGACTTCCAAGCTTGATCGTGGAGCTTGAACCGTTGGATTCGAGTTTTGAGGTCAGAATCTTAACCTACTTTTGTTGTTCTTATTGATCATCTAGCTGCATTGCACGATCAAACTTGTTCCGCACACCATTCATCGATTTAAAGTTGATTTTAGAAAGAGAAAAACGGTTATCATGTATTTTTTAGGAAAAGCCTCGTTTGATCGCGAAAGTTTGCATTAAAGCTCATGTTTTTGTGTTTGTTTTGCTAAGATCCTTGAGTGTGGTACCCAGGTCCATGTTTTCGAATTCATAGCATGAAGTCTCAGCTGTTGTAATAGCAAGTTTCGATCTTTGCATTCATCTTCCCCATGTTCATGTTCTTCAAGTTTTTCATGCTCATGTTCTTCATGTTATCAGAGGGAAACCTAGATTTTTCCCGACTTCACTTTTGAATGTGGCCATCGAGGCTACACCTCGACAAGGAGGTGTGGGACCTCGGCCTAGACCTGGTAGTTGCCCAGCGTGTTATTCCAGGGATAAGAAACTGTGTTTCAATTTGATTGACTTAGTTTTGAAGAATGCCGAGGTCATTTGCATGAAAGCTAGACTTGTTTTGAGTAGTGCATTCCATAGACTTTGCCATGTGTTTGTAGGACTTGGACTTGCCTTGACCCCGACGTTTGAAGAACTAGGTGAGTGGTATTTTTAATAAAGCTATGTTATACGTTTTGATAAAGACCTTGCTTTGCTTGTTTTGAAAGTGTTTGTTAAGCATGAATAATTGTCCCTGTTTTGTGTATCAAGTATGATTATGTTGTGACGACCTTCTCGGAAAGTCCCTTGTGCTGGAGGACTCTAAACTTTCGCAGCACCCTTGATTTGTACTCTAGTGTTAGAGGGCTATGGGCCTTTGTAACATAGGTCCCTTGTGCTGGAGGACTCTAAACTTTCGCAGCACATCTTGTCTTGAAAGTCCCTTGTGCTAGAGGACTCTAAACTTTTGTAGCACCCTCGTTTGAGATGCCGATCTTGCTTTGTCTTGCTTCGCCACGGACGGTTTACCGCGTGGATATGTTTGCCGGAATGTTATTGTTTGCAATATGTGATGCTAGTAAGTATCCCTTGAAACTTTGAAGATTTGTTAGATGGACGAGGTCCATTCCTTGTTATATATAGAGTTTGTCTTGTATTATTTTGAAAGGATTTCGGCTATTATTCATGCAAACCCCTTTATTATTTATACCATTCACTGAGTATCCAAGCTCACCCTCTCTATATATATGTAGGTGATGAGCAAGAAGGCAGTGACGCCTAAATGTGATTCTGGAGCTTTTTTTTGGATTTTGATTTTGTCGGCATGACCTGTAATTACGTCGGCAGTCTTGAAAATTATGCTTCTCGATTTGTAATACTTATATGTTGCATACGTCGGCTTGAGAAGCCTTTTGATCAAAATGCGTGTTTTGTATACCTGTTATGTCGGCAGTGAGGATGTCGGCAATTCTGAAGATTTTGCTTCTAGTTGTATTTCATGTATTTTGTTCATATCGGCTTGTGAAGCCCTTTTGTTAGTATGAAAGATGTAATTTGTACTTTATTTCGTTTGTAATTGAGTTGTAACCCATCTGCAGATGATTGCTATCTCATTTGACTTATGCACAGCTCTTATGGACTAATCTGCTTGTATAAATCGCTTCCGTACTTGTTAGCCCCATATTATTGTACTCTGATTGTGTGTGAATCTTGTCAGTTGGCCTTCGGTAATCTCGGATTACTGGCCATCACGGCACCAAACTACTAGGGGCGGTTTGGGGTCGTGACAAAATTCCCGGTAAATTACTTAGTAAATTTTCAATAAATTCTCACTAAATTACTGTGTAAATATCCAGTAAATTCTCAGTAGATACTCAGTAAATTCTTAGTAAATTACTCAGTAAATTGCCAGTAAATAACGCAGTAAATTATCAGTAAATTCTCAGTACATTCTCGGTAAATTCTTAGCAAATTTGCAATAAATAACTCAGTAAATTCTCAATCAATTACTCAGTAAATTCTTAGTAAATTCTCCTTAAATCACTCTGTAAATTCCCAGTAAATTTCAATTAAATTCTCAGCAAATTACTCAATAAATTCCCAGTAAATTACTCAGTGAATTCCAAGTAAATTCTCAGTAAATTACTCAACAAATTCCCAGTAGATACTGAGTAAGTTCTACTTAAATTACTCAATAAATTCTAGTAAATTCTAAGTAAATTACTTAGTAAATTCCCAGTAAATTGCCCAGTAAATTCTCAGAAAATTACTGAGTAAATTCCCAGTAAATTTTCTGTAAATTACTAAGTAAATTCCTAGTAAATTCACAGTAAATTACTTCGTAAATTCCAAGTAATTCTCAATAAAATACGCAGTAAATTATCAGTAAATTAGTATGTAAATTCTCAGTAAATTGTGTGTAAATTACTCCATAAATTCCTAATCAATTCTCATTAAATTACTCAGTAAATTCCCCGCAAATTCTCTTTGAATTACTTAGTAAATTCTAAGTAAATTCTCAGTAAATTACTCCTTAAATTCCAAATAAATTCTCAGTAAATTAGTTTGAAAATTCCTAGTAAATTAGTAAGTAAATTCCCTGCAAATTCTCAGAAAATTACTAAGTAAATTCGTAGTAAATTCTCATTAAATTAACAAGAAACTTCCGAGTAAATTCCAAGTGAATTAACATAAAATTGCTCAGTAAATTCCCAGTAAATTCTAATTAAATTCCCATTAAATTACTAAGTAAATTCTCAGTAAATTCTCAGTAAATTCACAGTAAATTTCCCATAAATTCTTAGTAAAATTACTCAGTAAATTCAAAGTAAATTACAGAGTAAGTTACTAGTAAATTCTCTGTAAATTACTCAGTCAATTCTCAGTAAATTTTCAGTAAATTACTCTGTAAATTTTTAGTAAATTCTAAGAAAATTACTGAGTAAATTCTAGTAAATTCTCAATAAATTCCTACGAAATTCTCAGTAAATTTTTATTAAATTCTAAATAAATTTCTCAGTAAATTCCAAGTAAATTATTGAGTAAATTCCCAGTAAATTCTCTGTAAATACCCCAGTAAATTCTCTGTAAATTCCCCAGTAAATTCCAAGTAAATTCTCTGTAAGTTACTCAGTGAATTCCCAGTAAATTATTCCTCAGTAAATTCCAAGTAAATTCTCTGTAAGTTACTCAGTGAATTTCCAGTAAATTCTCTGTAAATTCCTCAGTAAATTCCAAGTAAATTCTCTGTAAGTTACTCAGTGAATTCCTAGTAAATTCCCGGTAAATTACTAAGTAAATTTTCAATAAATTCTCACTAAATTACTGTGTAAATTTCTAGTGAATTCTCAGTAAATTACTCAGTAAATTCCGAGTAGATACTCAGTAAATTCTTAGTAAATTACTCAGTAAATTCCCAGTAAATAACGCCGTAAATTATCAGTAAATTCTCAGTATATTCTCGGTAAATTCTTAGTAAATTCACAATAAATAACTCAGTAAATTCTCAATCAATTACTTAGTAAATTCTCCTTAAATCACTCTGTAAATTTCCAGTAAATTCTTATTAAATTCTCAGCAAATTACTCAATAAATTCCCAGTAAATTACTCAGTGAATTCCAAGTGAATTCTCAGTAAATTACTCAACAAATTCCCAGTAGATACTGAGTAAGTTCTACTTAAATTACTCAATAAATTCTAGTAAATTCTAAGTAAATTACTTAGTAAATTCCCAGTAAATTCTCAGAAATTACTGAGTAAATTCCCAGTAAATTTTCTGTAAATTACTAAGTAAATTCCTAGTAAATTCACAGTAAATTACTTCGTAAATTCCAAGTAATTCTCAGTAAAATACGCAGTAAATTATCAGTAAATTAGTATGTAAATTCTTAGTAAATTGTGTGTAAATTACTCCATAAATTCCTAATAAATTCTCATTAAATTACTCAGTAAATTCCCCGCAAATTCTCTTTGAATTACTTAGTAAATTCTAAGTAAATTCCCAGTAAATTACTCCTTAAATTCCAAATAAATTCTCAGTAAATTAGTTTGTAAATTCTGAGTAAATTAGTAAGTAAATTCCCTGCAAATTCTCAGAAAATTACTAAGTAAATTCGTAGTAAATTCTCATTAAATTAACAAGAAATTTCCGAGTTAATTCCAATTGAATTAACAGTAAATTCTCAGTAAATTCTAAGTAAATTCCCATTAAATTTACATTAAATTACTAAGTAAATTCTCAGTAAATTACTCTGTAAATTCTCAGTAAAGTCTCGGTAAATTCTCATTAAATTCACAGTAAATTCTCATTAAATTTCCCATAAATTCTTAGTAAATTATTCAGTAAATTCAAAGAAAATTACAGAGTAAATTACTAGTAAATTCTCTGTAAATTACTTAGTCAATTCCTAGTAAATTCTCAGTAAATTACTGAGTAAATTTTTAGTAAATTCTAAGAAAATTACTGAGTAAATTCTAGTAAATTCTCAATAAATTCTCAGTAAATTTTCAATAAATTCTAAATAAATAACTCTGTAAATTCCAAGTAAATTACAGAGTAAATTCCCAGTAAATTCTCAGTAAATTTCTAGAAAATTCTCCTTAAATTATTCAGTAAATTCTCAGTAAATTACTCAGTAAATTCTCAGTAAATTCCTAGTAAATTTTCAAGAAATTACTCTATAAATTCTAAGTAATTCTCAGTAAAATACGTAGTAAATTCTCAGTACATTACTCTGTAAATTCCCAATAAATTCTCTGTAAATTACTCCGTAAAGTCCCAGTAAATTCTCAGTAAATTACTCAGTAAATTACAGTAAATTCTCAATGAATTACTTAGTAAACTCTAAGTAAATTACTTAGTAAATTCCCAATAAATTACTCAGTAAATACCCAATAAATTCTCAGTAAATTATTTTTTAAATTCCCAGTATATTCCCAGTAAATTACTCAGTAAATTCTCAGTAAAATATCAAACAAAATTCCCAGTAAATTACTAATTAAATTCCGAGTAAATAGTCAGTAAAATCCTGGTAAATTCTCAACAAATTACCAGTAATTTACTCATTAAATTGCTGAAAATTAATTAGTAAATTCCCAGTAAATTCTCTATAAATTCCTCAGTAAATTCCAAGTAAATTCTCTGTAAGTTACTCAGTGAATTCCTAGTAAATTTTCGATAAATTACTTAGTAAATTTCCAATAAATTCTCAGTAAATTACTGTGTAAATTTCCAGTAAATTCTCAGTGAATTTCTCAGTAAATTACTCAGTAAATTCCCAGTAGATACTCAGTAAATACGCAGTAAATTCTTAGTAAATTACTCAGTAAATTCCCAATAAATAACGCAGTAAATTCTCAGTATATTCTCAGTAAATTCTTAATAAATTCGCAGTAAATAACTCAGTAAATTCTCAATCAATTACTTAGTAAATTCTCCTTAAATTACTCTGTAAACTCCCATTAAATTACTCATTAAATTCTCAGCAAATTACTCAATAAATTCCTAGTAAATTACTCATTAAATTCGAAGTAAATTCTCAGTAAATTACTAAACAAATTCCCAGTAGATACTGGGTAAGTTCTACTTAAATTACTCAATAAATTCTTGTAAATTCTAAGTAAATTACTTAGTAAATTCCCAGTAAATTGCCTAGTAAATTCTCAGAAAATTACTGAGTAAATTCCCAGTAAATTTTCTGTAAATTACTAAGTAAATTCCTAGTAAATTCACAGTAAATTACTTTGTAAATTCCAAGTAATTCTCAGTAAAATACGCAGTAAATTAGTATGTAAATTCTCAGTAAATTGTGTGTAAATTACTCCATAAATTTCTAATAAATTCTCATTAAATTACTAAGTAAATTCCCTGCAAATTCTCTTTGAATTACTTATTAAATTCTAATCAAATTCCTAGTAAATTACTCCTTAAATTCCAAATAAATTCTCAGTAAATTAGTTTTTAAATTCCCAATAAATTAGTAAGTAAATTCCCAGCAAATTCTCAGAAAGTTACTAAGTAAATTCGCAGTAAATTCTCATTAAATTAACAAGAAATTTCCGAGTAAATTCCAAGTGAATTAACATAAAATTGCTCAGTAAATTCCCAGTAAATTCTAAGTAAATTCCCAGTAAATTTACCTTAAATTACTAAGTAAATTCTCAGTAAATTACTCTATAAATTCTCAGTAAATTCCCAGTAAATTCTCATTAAATTCACAGTAAATTCTCATCAAATTTCCCATAAATTCTCAGTAAATTACTCAGTAAATTCAAAGTAAATTACAGAGTAAATTACTATTAAATTCTCTATAAATTACTCCGTCAATTCCCAGTAAGTTCTCAGTAAATTACTGAGTAAATTTTTAGTAAATTCTAAGAAAATTACTGAGTAAGTTCTAGTAAATTCTCAATAAATTCCCACTAAATTCTCAGTAAATTTTCAATAAATTCTAAATAAATTACTCAGTAAATTCCAAGTAAATTACTGAGTAAATTCCCAATAAATTCTCAGTAAATTCTCAGTAAATTTCTAGAAAATTCTCCTTAAATTACTCAGTAAATTCTCAGTAAATTACTCGGTAAATTCCTAGTAAATTCTCAAGAAATTACTCTGTAAATTCCAAGTAATTCTCAGTAAAATACGTAGTAAATTCTCAGTAAATTACTCTGTAAATTCCTAATAAATTCTCTATAAATTACTCCGTAAAGTCCCAATAAATTCTCAGTAAATTTCTCAGTAAATTCCCTGTAAATTCTCAATGAATTACTTAGTAAATTCCCAATAAATTCCAAGTAAATTATTTTTTAAATTCCCAGTATATTCTCAGTAAATTACTCAGTAAATTCTCAATAAAATACTCAACAAAATTCGCAATAAATTACTAATTAAATTCTGAGTAAATAGTCAGTAAATTCCTGGTAAATTCTCTACAAATTACTCAGTAAATTGCCAGTAATTTACTCATTAAATTGCCGAAAATTAATTAGTAAATTCCCAGTAAATTCTCTGTAAATTCCTCTGTAAATTCGAAGTAAATTCTCTGTAAGTTACTCAGTGAATTCACAGTAAATTCCCGGTAAATTACTCAGTAAATTTCCAATAAATTCTCAGTAAATTACTGTGTAAATTACTCAGTAAATTCCCAGTAGATACTCAGTAAATTCTTAGTAAATTACTCAGTAAATTCCCAGTAAATAACGCAGTAAATTATCAGTAAATTCTCAGTATATTCTCAGTAAATTCTTAGTAAATTCGTAGTAAATAACTCAGTAAATTCTTATCAATTACTCAATAAATTCTCAGGAAATTCTCCTTAAATTACTCTGTAAATTCCCAGTAAATTTCCATTAAATTACTCATTAAGTTCTCAGCAAATTACTTAATAAATTTCCAGTAAATTCCAAGTAAATTCTCAGTAAATTACTCAACAAATTCCCAGTAGATACTGAGTAAGTTCTACTTAAATTACTCAATAAATTCTAGTAAATTCTAAGTAAATTACTTAGTAAATTCCCAGTAAATTGCTCAGTAAATTCTCAGAAAATTACTGAGTAAATTCCCAGTAAATTTTCTGTAAATTACTAAGTAAATTCACAGTAAATTACTTTGTAAATTCCAAGTAATTCTCAGTAAAATACGCAGTAAATTATCAGTAAATTAGTATGTAAATTCTCAGTAAATTCTGTGTAAATTACTCCATAAATTTCTAATAAATTTTCATTAAATTACTCAGTAAATTCTCCACAAATTCTCTTTGAATTACTTAATAAATTCTAAGTAAATTCCCAGTAAATTACTCCCTAAATTCCAAATAAATTCTCAGTAAATTAGTTTGAAAATTCCTAGTAAATTAGTAAGTAAATTCCCAGCAAATTCTCAGAAAATTACTAAGTAAATTCGTAGTAAATTCTCATTAAATTAACAAGAAATTTCCGAGTAAATTCCAGGTGAATTAACATAAAATTGCTTAGTAAATTCCCAGTAAATTCTAAGTAAATTACTAAGTAAATTACTCTGTAAATTCTCATTAAATTTCCCATAAATTCTCAGTAAATTACTCAGTAAATTCAAAGTAAATTACAGAGTAAATTACTAGTAAATTCTCTTTAAATTACTCTGTCAATTCCCAGTAAATTACTGAGTAAATTTTTAGTAATTCTAAGAAAATTACTGAGTAAATTCTAGTAAATTCTCAATAAATTCCCACTAAATTCTCAGTAAATTTCTAGAAAATTCTTCTTAAATTACTTAGTAAATTACCAATAAATTCTCAATAAATTACTCAGTAAATTTCCAATAAATTCTTAAGAAATTACTCTGTAAATTCCAAGTAATTCTCAGTAAATTACTTTGTAAATTCCCAATAAATTCTCTGTAAATTACTCCGTAAATTCCCAGTAAATTCTCAATGAATTACTCTGTAAATTCTGAGTAAATTACTTAGTAAATTCCCAGTAAATTACTCAGTAAATTTCCAATAAATTCTTAGTAAATTACTTTGTAAATTCCCACTATATTCTCAGTAAATTACTCAGTAAATTCTCAGTAAAATACTTACAAAAATTCCTTGTAAATTACTCAATAAATTCCCGGTAAATTCTCAGCAAATTACTGAGTAAATTACAAGTAATTTACTTATTAAATTTTTGAAAATTAATCAATAAATTCCCTGTAAATTTCAAGTAAATTCCAAGTAAATTCTCTGTAAGTTACTGAGTAAATTTTTAGTAAATTCTCAGTAAATTCCCAGTAAATTACTCAATAAATTCCCAGTAGATACTCAGTAAATACGCAGTAAATTCTCAGTAAATTACTCAGGAAATTCCCAGTAATTTCGCAGTAAATTCCTAGTATATTCTCAATAAATTCCTAGTAAATTGCCAGTAAATTACTCAGTAAATTTCCAGTAAATTCTCAATCAATTACTCAGGATGTTCATAATAAATTCTCCTTAAATTAATCTGTAAATTACCAGTAAATTCTCATTAAATTTCCAGTAAATTACTCAGTAAATTACTCAGCAAATTGCAGTAAATACTGAGTAAATTCTCCTTAAATTACTCAATAAATTCCCAGTAAATTACTCAGTAAATTCCCATTAAATTCGCATTAAATTACTCAGTAAATTCTCAGTAAATTACTCAGTAAATTTGTCATGGCCCGAACCCGCCCCTATGGGTTAAGGACATAACCGGTCAGTAATCCTGAGATTACCTACGGCCTCAAACCAAATCAGACATAACTCATCAGAGTAAAGGGGCCAAACGGAAGCAAAATTTCAAACTTTGTCCATAGAGCCGCGCTTACATGGCACATCAAAATAAACCATACATATGTACATTAATAACTCACATCAGAAATACAGTACCATAGAGTTCTGTACAGATAGGATCAAATGGCAAAAAGGCGAAGACGAGTCTCGTGCGTGAGACGCAAGGGCTGACTCTTCAAAACCTTTGTTGTTCCACACATACTTCACTGGGGCTGGGTTTGGACTTCTCTTAGCTCACCTACAAACACATGAATGAGTGTGAGCGATAGCCCAGTGAATAATATCAAATAAGGAAGTTATATAAACGGTACGTAGAACAACATGCTTCAGACGGCCTTGGGCCCAAATTCACATTTCTATTTAACATATATCTAAACATAATTTAAGTCAAGTGACTGTGGTTCCAAACATACTGGCCTTTGGCCCATTTATCTTCCATTTGTCAAACCGGCCTTTGGCCCATTCAGATTTTCATGTCAAGCTAGCCTTTGGCCCATCCAACTTTCATTCATGTCAAACTGGCCTCTAGCCCATTCATTCATGTCAAACTGGCCTCTAGCCCATTCATTTATGTCAAACTAGCCTCTGGCCCATTCATTCATGTCAAACTGGCCTCTGGCCCATTCATTTATATCAAACCGGCCTCTGGCCCATTCATTTATTCATATCAGACATTTGTCCGTAATTCAAACTAGCAACTTATAAGGCTTATAAGGAAATAAACAATTGGACAAATGACAAGCTTCAAATATCGATATTACACACAGTGATCGGTTGGTTGGTTTGCCCTGGAGCTCGACCCTACACATTTCATGAACACAAAAGGGTCACAAACAATTCGATCCATTCTAAATCCACATATTCCTCTTTAGGCTTCATTCTTATCTTTTTAACTCAATTACAATGCTCAATGCATGCCTAAGAGTACTTAAAGTGAAAGAAAACAGAAAGCGAAACACAGAATGTCTTTTCAAATTTTCAGAAAATAGGGTCCCCGCTCGAGCGTGGACTTCCCTGCTCGAGCGGACCCTTGAGGCCTGCAAAAGTTCTGGATACATCGAATTTACGCTCGATCGTGCACTTTGGCGCTCGAGCGGAAGGCCTCTTTACATGGCTCCCCGCTCGAGCGTGAAATTACCCCGCTCGAGCGGACACCATGTCTGAAAAAAGTGCTGGATGCATCAAAATTACGCTCGAGCGTGAAGTCTGGCACTCGAGCTGAAGGTCTGCGTACATAGCTCAACGCTCGAGCGTGAACTTACCTACTCGAGCGGACATCCAAGTCTGCAAAAGTACTGGGAGCACGTAATTCACGCTCGAGCGGCGGTTTCCCCACTCGAGCGGACATCAAAATTCTAGAAAACCCAGAATTGTTCTTTGAGCTCAATTCGACCTTCCAATCAACATTTCATGCATATGATAGCTCGAACTTCAAATATACTTGTACTAACATGGTACAAACACTAAATTACAACATAATGAAGCTCAATTTCACAAAATAATCACATGCATGGCTCAAATTACACCAAACTCATTTTCATCATAACACATTCATGTATTCAAAGCTCCTATCCTCTTAAATTGTACATGCATGTGATGTATTACTCTCATCCTCAACTTAGATGATACAAATGGTTATCATAACATGAGCTTTAACCAAAACTCTACATAAATCATGTATATCAAGCTCAAACATG
The DNA here is from genome assembly GCF_004153795.1 of Camellia sinensis. Classification (NCBI taxonomy): domain Eukaryota; kingdom Viridiplantae; phylum Streptophyta; class Magnoliopsida; order Ericales; family Theaceae; genus Camellia; species Camellia sinensis. The sequence goes on along the minus strand of NW_021025200.1, from coordinate 2,032,764 downwards.
CAAATTCAAAGCAATTACACACATGCATGCATACATTGACCTTCAATTCAACATGATCAACTCAATTTGTGCTCTTGATCACAAACAAACCTTGAACTTACAAAATCACAAATTTAAACTTATGAATTCAAGATCAAATGCTTACCTAGAGGCTCAATTTTTCCAATCAACAACAAATTCTTGAGTATAGCTTCAAAGCTACCAAGTTCCCTAGCCAAAACTCTTCCTTGAGCTCCTTTTCTCACTAATTTCGGCTCCCTTCTCTCCCTAGAGCATAATTTCGGATGATAAGCTCAAAAGGAGCAAAGTGAGGGTGTAAAATGGCCATTTAAAGGCTCCCTCTCAATTACATTATTTTATTATAAAATAAATGAGCACTAATTCATTAAATTAATCCAATTAATCTGATCCGAATCAATTTTCAATCAAATTTCACCGTAGGCTCTAAAAATTATGCCAATCACAATGACGCAATCAATTTCGGGTTTTGTGGCCGATAAGACATTCAATTTAATTCCCAAAGCAGATAATCAAACACATATTCCTACAGTGAACAGATAGAAATTCAAAACCACATATTTTCACATAATGGCACACAAAATCACATTAAGCACATAATCATATTCATATTAAGGGCCAATTAGCACAAAACGGAGCAGGGTTATCACAGTCTTCCCCCCTTTAAGAAGTTTGGTCCCTCAAACTTATTTTACCTTCGTCGGAAAACAAATGTGGATAGCGTAGTCGCATTTCCTCCTCTTTTTCCCATGTAGCATCCGTCCCATAGTGTTCTTTCCATTCCACTTTCACCATTGGGATGGACTTGCTTCTCAACTGTTTCACTTGCCAGTCGACGATTTGCTCCGGCCATTCGGCGTACTCCATATTTTCATCAATAGCTACCCGGTGATAATCAATCACATGAAATGGGTCTCAGAGGTAACCCCTCAACATCGACACATGAAACACATTATGTATTTGTTCGAATCCCGGTGGCAAAGCAACTCTATAGGCAACTGGGCCAAGCCTTTCCAGAATCTGAAATGGCCCAATATAACGGGGCGACAACTTGCCCTTCTTTCCAAACCTGACTTGGCCTTTCATCGGAGATACACTGATGAACACATGGTCACCAACCTTATACTCAAGAGGTCTTCTCTGAACATCTGCATAATTGTTTTGTCGGTCCTGAGCTGTTTTGAGCCTTTGCCGAATGATCTTGATCTTTTCAAAAGTGTCTTGCACAATTTCAGGCCCAAGCAAAGCTCTATCCCCGACATCTGTCCAACAAATTGGTGATCTACACCTTCTACCATACAAAGCCTCGTATGGTGCCATGTCGATACTGGAGTGGAAGCTGTTATTGTATGCAAATTCCACAAGTGGCAAATAATCTTCCCAACTCCCCTGAAAGTCCAAAGCACACATCCGAAGCATATCTTCCAAAGTCTGTATCGTTCGTTCTGATTGCCCATCGGTCTGTGGGTGGAATGCAGTATTGAATCTTAGTTCTGTCCCCATAGCTTCCTGCAAACTCTTCCACAATCTAGATACAAATTTCAGATCTCGATCCGATACAATAGATACCGGGACTCCATGTAAACGGACAATCTCATCAACATATATAGTAGCCAATCTATAAGCATTAAATGTAGTTTTGACAGGCAGAAAATGTGTAGATTTAGTCAGTCTATCAACTACAACCCATATAGAATCCATACCTCGGGGAGTCCGAGGTAGGCCAACAACGAAATCCATAGTCACATGTTCCCACTTCCATTCAGGAATAGGGAGAGGTTGTAGTAGACTGCCTGGTTTCTGATGTTCAGCTTTGACTTGCTGACATTGAAGACACTTGGACACATATTCTGCAATTTCTTTCTTCATTTTAGGCCACCAATAGGTTTGTTTCAAATCCCGATACATTTTATTATTACCCAGATGCATAGCAAATACGGATCTGTGGGCTTCATCTAAAACCCTCTTCTTTAGTTCCGGAATATCTGGGACACACATTTTGTTTCGAAATCTCAATACTTCATTCTCAATGCCAAACTCTGCTTTCGGACTTGTCTCAAATTCATCAATCACTTTCTTGAGGAATTTATCCTCTTTCTGTTTCTACTTGATGTCCTCAATGATTGTCGGCTCGGTTGTAATAGCGACTATCAGTCCGCCTTGTTCACACATTACCACTTCAATTTCAGACTTCTCAAAATCTTGCAAGATCTTTTTCTGTTCAGTAAGCAAACAAGCCATACTCCCCGTTGATTTTCTGCTCAAGGCATCAGTAACTGTGTTAGCTTTCCGGAGGTGATACTGAATCTCTAAATCATAATCTTTTATCAGCTCCAGCCATCTCCTCTGTCGCATATTCAACTCTTTTTGTATGAAAAAGTATTTCAAACTTTTGTGATCTGTGTAGACTTCACACTTGGCTCCATACAGATAATGCCGCCAGATTTTCAAAGCAAAAACAATTACGGCCAATTCTAGGTCATGTGTTGGATAATTCTTCTCGTGTGGCCTCAACTGTCGGGAGGCGTAAGCAATAACCTTTCCGTTCTGCATTAACACACAACCCAAACCTTTATAAGACGCAACACTAAAAATTACAAAATTCTCCGTACCTGAAGGTAGTGTCAAAATTGGTGCAGTGGTCAATCTTGTTTTCAGTTCATGAAAGACAGCTTCTCTTTCGTCATTCCATTTAAACGGTTTCCCTTTTCGTGTCAATTGAGTAAGAGGCACAACTAATTTCGAAAAGTCTTTCACAAACCTTCTGTAATAACCAGCTAAACCCATGAAACTGCGAACTTCTGTCACATTTGTCGGTGTAGGCCAATTCACAATTGCTGCTATTTTTTGTGGGTCCACTGAGATTCCTTCCTTGTTGATCACGTGCCCTAAGAAAACAACTTCATCCAACCAAAACTCACATTTCTTTAGCTTAACAAATAATTTCCTTTCCCGAAGTATTTGTAGGACAGTTCTCAAATGATGTTCATGTTCAAGTCTATCTTTAGAATATATCAAAATGTCATCGATAAAAACCACAACGAATTCGTTAAGGTAGGTTTTAAAAATTTGATTCATTAAGTCCATAAATACTGCCGGAGCATTAGTCACTCCAAATGGCATAACAAGAAACTCAAAATGTCCATACCTCGTTCTGAATGCGGTTTTCTCAACATTCTCTGCCTTAACTTTCAGCTGATGATACCCGGATCTCAAATCAATCTTAGAAAACACCTGTGATCCCTGCAACTGGTCAAATAAGTCATCAATACGGGGTAGGAAATATTTGTTCTTTATTGTTACCTTGTTCAATTCTCGATAATCGATGCACAAACGCAAAGTTCCATCATTCTTTTTCACAAACAATACTGGTGCACCCCAAGGTGAAGTGCTGGGTCGAATAAACCCCTTGTCAAGCAGGTCTTGCAACTGTTCCTTCAATTCTTTCATTTCGGCAGTAGCCATTCTGTAGGGAGTTTTAGAAATGGGCTGGGTGCCTGGCACAGTTTCAATAGTAAACTCTATTTCCCTATCTACCAATTCCCCTGGTAGTTCATTTGGAAACACATCTGGGAATTCTCTAACAATAGGGATATCATTCAATTCAACATTCGCAGACTGTTCAAACAACACATAGCACAAATAACCCTAACACCCTTTCCTGATCAGTTTACATGCTTTCATTGCAGATATCAAATAAGGTGGAGGCACTACCCCATTACTCACAAACACAATCTCTTTCTGTTCTGGTGGTTTAAACATAACCCGTTTTGTCACACAATCAATGGTGGCACAATATTTAGTCAACCAACCCATGCCCAAAATTACATCAAAATGTCTAAAATTTAAGGGCAACAAATCCACATATAGGATAGCATCCTCAACATGCACATCACAAAACTGATATATAGATTCACACAATACAGATTCCCCAGATAGAGCAAACACACATAGCAGATATGGCAGTAATTCTAAGGGTTTTTTCAGTCTAGATGCAAATGTATATGTCACAAAAGAGTGTGTGGATCCGGAGTCAATTAACACAAAAGCATCCTGATTACATATAGAAATAGTACCTGAGACAACTGCGTTGGCATTCCGCGTATCGCCCGGAACAAGCGCAAAAACTCTCCCCTGTCTCACGGTATCTCCGGTGGTAGCAGACTTCAAAGTATTTCCCGGCTTCAGGATCGATGCAGTTGAGCTAGCAGCTAGCTTCCCATTGTTCTGATTACAATCTCGGGCCATGTGCCCTTGTTTACCACATTTGAAACAGGCCCTTGACACACGGTAACAAACCCCACGGTGCCTTTTGCTATAAATATTGCACATGGGAGATGCGTCTCAGGAAGAATTCGAAGTACTTGAGGAGCCCATGTTTTGCTTTTCAAAAATTTCTTCTTCGAAAAGAAGCCTTGTCTTTTATTGCCTTTCCATTCTGTTGGTGGCTTAGCCTGTTTAGCTATGTTAGCCTCTAATATGATGGCCCTGTCTAGCACTCCAATTTAAGTCTCCAGCTTCAAGACATTCACCCTTTCTAAAATGTCACTTCGGAGCCCACGTTCAAAGTGTCCCGCCTTCTTATAGTCAGTATCAATTACATGTGGTGCAAACCTGGCCAATTCAGTGACTTTGGCCTCATACTCAGCTACAGTCGTACTGTCTTGCTTAAGTTCCATGAACTCTGCTACTTTCCTGTCCCGAACACATTGCGGGAAGTTCTTGTCATAGAAAATCTCCAAAAATTTCACCCAGTCAACATCTTTATGATTTTGTTGCATTAACATCCACCATCTTCTTGCCTCGTCTTCTAGCATAAAAGTGGCTAGAAGCACTTTCTGTGTCTCTGAATAGGGGAACACTTCAAACAATTTCTCAATGCCGAGGACCTATGCTTCAGCTTTCAACGGATCTAATCCCCCGTGGAACTGTGGTGGTTTCATTTTCTTGAACTCTTTGGTAAGTGCTATTATTCGATCATCATTCTGATTATCTAGCACGGGTGGTGCCGGAGGTGGAGGTGGCGGATGTGGTTGTTGCCACTGTTGTTGCCACTCTTGTTGTTGCCTCAAAGCTTCTGCCATTTCCTGAATCAATCTTTCCATTCTATCTATTCTGGCAGTAGAGGACTCTTCTATCTCATCACCTCTTGTCCTCACCATCTGATTAAACTTACATTATTCTTTATACAAAAATTTCACAATATGCATATACTAAAGAGCATATGTAGCCAAATAATTTGCAATGCAAGTAAATCACAACTTATAGCACATAATTGTTCACATCAAAACACTTAAGCATATTCTTGATGCTTTCAAATTCAGACTTATCACATGAATGCATCCTAGATCTTTTCTAGACGCTTAATGCTCTTTTTGGACAAGTGTGTGAGTTATTAAAACCTGGCTCTGATACCACTCTGTCATGGCCCGAACCCGTCCCTATGGGTTAAGGACATAACCGGCCAGTAATCCTGAGATTACCTACGACCTCAAACCAAATCAGACATAACTCATCAGAGTAAAGGGGCCAAACGGAAGCAAAATTTCAAACTTTGTCCATAGAGCCGTGCTTACATGGCACATCAAAATAAACCATACATATGTACATTAATAACTCATATCAGAAATACAGTACCATAGAGTTCTGTACAGATAGGATCATCCAAAACTAAGTCAACCCATGAAAACCATATACAGATATGTTCAAAGACTTCGCCAATCATGACAACATAAAACCAAATGGCAAAAAGGCGAAGACGAGTCTCGTGCGTGAGACGCAAGGGCTGACTCTTCAAAACCTTTGTTGTTCCACACATACTTCACTGGGGCTGGGTTTGGACTTCTCTTGGCTCATCTACAAACACATGAATGAGCGTGAGCGATAGCCCAGTGAATAATATCAAATAAGGAAGTTATACAAACGGTACGTAGAACAACATGCTTCAGACGGCCTTGGGCCCAAATTCACATTTCTATTTAACATTTATCTAAACACAATTTAACTCAAGTGACTCTGGTTCCAAACATACTGGCCTTTGGCCCATTTATCTTCCATTTGTCAAACCGGCCTTTGACCCATTCAGATTTTCATGTCAAACTGGCCTCTGGCCCATCCATCTTTCATTCATGTCAAACTGGCCTCTGGCCCATTCATTCATGTCAAACTGGCCTCTGGCCCATTCATTTATGTCAAACTAGCCTCTGGCCCATTCATTCATGTCAAACTGGCCTCTAGCCCATTCATTTATATCAAACCGGCCTCTGGCCCATTCATTTATATCAAACCGGCCTCTGGCCCATTCATTTATATCAAACCAGCCTCTGGCCCATTCATTTATTCATATTAGACATTTGTTCGTAATTCAAACTAGCAACTTATAAGGCTTATAAGGAAATAAGCAATTGGACAAATGACAAGCTTCAAATATCGATATTACTCATAGCGATCGGTTGGTTGGTTTGCCCTGGAGCTCGACCTTACACATTTCATGAACACAAAAGGGTCAAACAATTCGATCCGTTCTAAATTCACATATTCCTCTTTAGGCTTCATTCTTATCTTTTTAACTCAATTACAATGCTCAATGCATGCCTAAGAGTACTTAAAAGTGAAAGAAAACAGAAAGCGAAACACAGAATGTCTTTTTAAATTTTCAGAAAACAAGGTCCCCGCTCGAGCGTGGACTTCCCTGCTCGAGCGGACCCTTGATGTCACGCCCCAAATCCGTCCCTAAAAGTTTGGGCATGACTTGTTCGGAAACGGACACTAAATCTGATATACATATCATAGGGTGCCTGAACGGAAGCATTTAATATCATATAATAACATACATAACATCCATTGAGCTATTACTACTATGCCAGGATCGCAAACAGAACATGAGGCAGATAAACATACAGTGACGTGCATCTGAGAATTCTGCTATGTACATATGCATATACAGACCCAGCCCTCAAGATTGGGCGCATAACAAGAATATTGAAAGGTAAAAGGATTATATACACTTCAACCTTAGACAGACAAATAAAACATAAACCAAAAACCTAGTAAAACCTTGCAAAATGTATGGTTCCATCTAAGTGCCTGGACACACTGGGGTTGACAAGAGAGAGACGAGCCTTAAGGGTTAGGATTGGCCTCCCGGATGCTTACCTACAGAAACGGACAAAATATAGAGTGAGTAAAACTCAGTGAATAATAGTATATAAATAATGTAATGGTTAACTTGAATGATAAAGCATATAACTGCAGAGATATATGATTAACTTCTTTTTGTAATTATTTTCAGAACAGCCACGGGTTCGGTCTACTTAACAGAGTGGCTTTAAGCTCAGTAATGTACAGAACGGCCATAGGCCTAACAGATACAGAACGGCCATAGGCCCAAAAATATCAGAACGGCCATTGGCCCAGAAATAACAAAACGGCCATCGGCCCAGAAATAACAGAACGGCCATAGGCCCAGAGATAACAGAACGGCCATCGGCTCAGAAATAACAGAACGGCTTTAAGCCCAGAAATAACAGAACGGCCATCGGCCCAGAAATAACAGAACGGCTTTAAGCCCAGTTCATATATGTATGGACTCAAGAGGTGGCTCGCACGGATTCTAGAGGTGGCTCCCACCAAAGTGTAGCACTTAATTCCGTACAGCACTTTGTTCCATACCAGAAATCAATAAGTCTCATCATGTCATAAGATAAACGAAATGAACATCATAACGGAATATCCACAGATATCATCAGAACAGACTAGTCTTACACACGATTTCTTTTTATCATTCAAATGAGTTAGCATAATTAAGTTACATTTAACAAAGTGCTAACAGCAACCATTAACAGATTGGGAGATTCCAAAGGTACCTAAATACTGTAGTTTCATAATGTACCCACATTTCACTTGTTCATCATGAATTAATGCCACTAACTTGCAGATAACAGAATGTGCATATTAACTATCAGCATAGTTGTCTCGTAAATAGCAGAACATAAACATTAACGAGGATCAAGAGCGAATATACCATTAACAGACGGCATACATGCCATTCCATTGCATTTCATGAGGATAGAACACTTCACATTCTAACGTGGGTTATATGATAACATTAGACCTTTGCATTTATGTCATAGGATCTGAACGATCTCAAGTTCATGTGTCATATAACAGAATAATCTTGATTCATTAGTGGCAACCCAGAATGATCTTAAATTCACCCAAATTTCAACATTCAAAAATGAACATAATTTCCCTTTATTCTTAAAAGATGACATAGTTCATTTATAGATAACATAGAGTTAATGTTCGTTATTGACAGAACAAAATGATTCCAAAGTCATACCGACGTATGTAAATCTTTCAACATTCATTGATTTCCAGCTGACATAACTATTAGTGTAATCACTTACAAGGATAAGGCGTTAGTAACAACCGTACTATTACTCACAGTGGTAGGTCTCTGATAGCGGTGGAACGATGTCCTCGTCTTGACCTACAAACACAATGCACATAACAGATTATGAGAATAAAACCAATCTTTTTTTATTCCTGACTCAATAGCTATAGTGGTTCTAGACTCATTATTCCTCCATAGATATAACCCATGCCTTAAAAGATAGGAGGAATCGATAGGAAGAAGGTTCAGACGAAGAAACGGTACAAATCCAGTAAACAAAAAGTGAACAGTCGTCACGAATTTGAGCATAACTATTTCTGTACTTAGAATTTGGGGGTGAGACCACCGCCATTGGAAAATAGACTTCCGGGGCTTGATTTTAGACTCAAGAATCACTCAAAATGGAGTCCGGACACAAAAGATATGCTTGTTCAAAGTTACAAGGTATATGCTGAAACAGGGGTGGCCGCTCGTGCGCCCACTTTGGCCGCTCGTGCGGCCCAATTCCGCTCGAGCGGAGAAAATCGGCCGCTCGTGCGGTCAAAATCAGAATGGAAACCTCTTTTTTCTTCTTCATGTCCGCTCGTGCGGTCATGCGGTCTGGGCAGAACCAAACAATCCGAAAATGGGTTTTTTTGCTCCAATACTTGATTTATCCATTTCTAAGCTTGGTTCTTAATATAAATCACTCAAAAACATGTAAAATTGTCCCATAACATGATAAACTAACATCAACCAAGTGTAATTTCATTTCAAACAATTCAATCTTTGTCTCAAAGTTCAAGATTAGTGCCTAATCTTTCATGATCTTCAAGGTTCTTAAAACACACAACCCACAACCCACAAATTCACTTGATTCTTGCATAATCTAAAGTTTATTTCATGATATCCAAGAGCTTGAGCTCCACTCATAAACAAAATTAGAGAACTCAATTTCTAATTCCTCAAATTAGCTCAAGCAAAGACATAGGCAAAACCTTAACCCCAAATGGTTTTAAATCTTCCAAGATCTTTATAATTTCACCAAATTGATACTTTAAACACAAGATTTCAAGATAGATTATCATACCTAGCTCAATCTTTGTCTACCTCTTAGCTCTCTTCAATTTCCCCCAAGTTCCATGGGTGATCTTCTTTCTTTTCCTTCAATTCTCTTCACTCCTCTTACAAGCCTCCATGGATGTTGAGAAAGTTTGACTCTCTTCCCTATCCCCTTTCACGGTTTCCTCACTCTCTCTTTAGATATTTGTTTTTGACTCCCAAAGAGATGAGTTCCCAACTCATATGGCACATCTCTATATATCAATACACAACACACACAAGCTTAACACAAGGAAGAGCCAAACGTGGCCATACGAATCACACGAAATTAAATTTCAATTAAACTTTTCAGATGACTCTAAAAATTACGCCGATCATGAATATGCCCCCTATTCTGGTTTCTGAAGCCTCTAAGGCTTTCAATTTGCAGTTCAAAGTTAACCACTCAAGCGTGCATTAACGAATCAGATGAATTAAATTTCAAATTAAATTTTCCCAAATAGTCATAAAAATTCCCATTAACCTACCCAAGTACTCAATTTGATTTCTGAACCCCTGAAGGTCGGTAATTTCAATTTTAAATCCGTAATTTAACAGATAATGCTTTAATTCCAAAAGATATAATTAAAGTAAAACACATCATCTCATAGCTAAATAAAGATGATATCTTATACGTATTTTGGGGTCATTACACTTGAGGCCTGCAAAAGTTCTGGATACATCGAATTTACGCTCGATCGTGCACTTTGGCGCTCGAACGAAAGGCCTCTCTACATGGCTTCCTGCTCGAGCGTGAAATTACCCCGCTCGAGCGGACACCATGTTTGAAAAAAGTGTTGGATGCATCAAAATTACGCTCGAGCGTGAAGTCTGGCGCTCGATCTGAAGGTCTGCGTACATAGCTCCACGCTCGAGCGTGAACTTACCTGCTCGAGCGGACATCCAAGTCTGCAAAAGTACTAGGAGCACGAAATTCACGCTCGAGCGGCGGTTTCCCCGCTCGAGCGGACATCAAAATTCTGGAAAATCAAAATTCTGAAAAACCCAGAATTGTTCTTTGAGCTCAATTCGACCTTCCAATCAACATTTCATGCATATGATAGCTCAAACTTCAAATATACTTGTACGAACATGGTACAAACACTAAATTACAACATAATGGAGGTCAATTTCACAAAATAATCACATGCATGGCTCAAATTACACCAAACTCATTTTCATCATAACACATTCATGTATTCAAAGCTCCTATCCTCTTAAATTGTACATGCATGTGATGTATTACTCTCATCCTCAACTTAGATGATACAAATGGTGATCATAACATGAGCTTTAACCAAAACTCTACATAAATCATGTATATCAAGCTCAAACATGCAAATTCAAAGCAATTACACACATGCATGCATACATTGACCTTCAATTCAACATGATCAACTTAATTTGTGCTCTTGATCACAAACAAACCTTGAACTTACAAAATCATAAATTTAAACTTATGAATTCAAGATCAAATTCTTACCTAGAGGCTCAATGTTTCCAATCAACAACAAATTCTTGAGTATAGCTACCAAGTTCCCTAGCCAAAACTCTTCCTTGAGCTCATTTTCTCACTAATTTCGGCTCCCTTCTCTCCCTAGAGCATAATTTCGGATGATAAGCTCAAAAGGAGCAAAGTGAGGGTGTAAAATGGCCCTTTAAAGGCTCCCTCTCAATTATATTATTTTATTATAAAATAAATGAGCACTAATTCATTAAATTAATCCAATTAATCTGATCCGAATCAATTTTCAATCAAATTTCACCGTAGGCTCTAAAAATTATGTCAATCACAACGGCGCAATCAATTTCGGGTTCTGTGGCCGATAAGGCCTTCAATTTAATTCTCAAAAAAGATAATCAAACAGATATTCCTACGGTGAACAGATAGAAATTCAAAACCACATATTTTCACATAATGGCACACAAAATCACATTAAGCACATAATCATATTCATATTAAGGATCAATTAGCACAAAACGGAGCAGGGTTATCACAAAATTCCTAGTAAATTATCGGTAAATTTCCAGGAAATTCTCAATAAATTACTCAGTAAATTCCTAGTAAATTCACAGTAAATTCTCAGTAAATTGCCCGTAAATTACTCAGCAAATTCCAATTAAATTCCCAGTAAATTACAAAGTAAATTCCCAATAAATTTTCAGTAAATTACCCAGTAAATTCACAATAAATTACTAAGTAAATTCTCAGTAAATTCTCAATAAATTACTGAGTAAATTCCATTAAATTTGCAGTAAATTACTCAGTAAATTCTCAGTAAATTCCCAATAAATTTTCTGTAAATTACTCAGTAAATTACTAAGTAAATTCCTAGTAAATTCTCAGTAAATTACTCAGTAAGTTCCAAGTAATTCTCAGTAAAATACACAGTAAATTATCAAAAAATTACTATGTAAATTCTCCGTAAATTCTGTGTAAATTACTCCATAAATTCCCAGTAAATTCCTAATAAATTCTCATTAAATTACTCAGTAAATTCCCAGTAAATTCTCTTTGAATTACTCAGTAAATTACTCCGTAAATTCCAAATAAATTCTCAGTAAATTACTTTGTAAATTCGTAGTAAATTCTCAGAAAATTACTAAGTAAATTCGCAGTAAATTCTCAGGAAATTACTAAGTAAATTCTCATTAAATTAATAAGAAATTTCCTACTAAATTCAAAGTGAATTAACAGAAAATTGCTCAGTAAATTCTCGATAAATTTTAAGTAAATTCCCATTAAATTCACATTAAATTACTCAGTAAATTCCCAGTAAATTCTCAGTAAATTCTCATTAAATTACTTAGTAAATTCCCAGTAAATTCTCATTAAATTCCCAGTAAATTCAAAGTAAATTACAGAGTAAATTACCTATAAATTCTCTGTAAGTTACTCAACAAATTCCCAGTAAATTCTCAATAAATTACTAAGTAAATTCTTAGCAAATTCTAAGAAAATTACTGAGTAAATTCCAGTAAATTCTCAACAAATTTCCAGTAAATTCTAAACAAATTACTCTGTAAATTTCAAATAAATTATCAATAAATTACTTAGTAAATTCTCAGTAAATTGTTCAGTAAATTCCTAGTAAATTGCTCAGTAAATTACTTAGTAAATTCTCAGTAAATTCTCATAAAATTCTCCTTAAATTACTTAGTAAATTCTCAGTAAATTCTGAGTAAATTACTCAGTAAATTCCCAATAAATTCTCAAGAAATTACTTTGTAAATTCCAAGTAATTCTCAGTAAAATACGTAGTAAATTACTCTGTAAATTCCTAACAAATTCCCTGTAAATTACTTTGTAAATTCCCAGTAAATTCTAATTAACTTACTCAGTAAATTCCCAATGAATTCTCAATGAATTACTCAGTAAATTCTAAGTAAATTACTCAGTAAATTCGCAATAAATTCTCAGTAAATTACTTTGTAAATTCCAAGTATATTCTCAGTAAAATACTCAGCAAAATTTCCAGTAAATTCTCAGTAAATTACTTTGTAAATTCCCCATAAATTGTCAATAAATTTCCGGTAAATTCTCAGCAAATTACTCAGAAAATTACCAATAATTTACTCATTAAATTCCCGAAAATTAATCAGTAAATTTCCAGTAAATTCTCTGTAAATTCCTCAATAAATTCCAAATAAATTCTCTGTAAGTTACACAGTAAATTCCCAATAAATTCTCAGTAAATTACTGAGTAAATTTTAAGTAAATTACTCAGGAAATTCTCAGCGCATTTCTCCGTAAATTCCCAGTAAATGCCCAGTAGATACTCAGTAAATACGCAGTGAACTCCCAGTAAATTACGCAGTAAATTTCAAGTAAATTACGCAGTCAATTACCAGTAAATTCTCAGTAAATTCCTAGTAAATTACTTAGTAAATTCTCCTTAAATCACTGTGTAAATTCCCATTAAATTACTCAGTAAATTCTCAGCAAATTTCTCAATAAATTCTCAGTAAATTCCAAGTAAACTCTCAGTAAATTACTCAGCAAATTCCCAATAGATACTAAGTAAATTCTCCTTAAATTACTCAATAAATTTCCATTAAATTCACATTAAATTACTCAGTAAATTCCTAGTAAATTATCGGTAAATTTCCAGGAAATTCTCATTAAATTACTCAGTAAATTCCTAGTAAATTCACAGTAAATAATTCTCAGAAAATTGTCAATAAATTCCCAGTAAATTACAGAGTAAATTCACAGTAAATTCTCTGTAAATTACTGAGTAAATTACCCATTAAATTCTTAGTAAATTCTCAATAAATTACTGAGTAAATTCCATTAAATTCGCAGTAACTTACCCAGTAAATTTCCAATAAATTGCTCAGTAAATTCTCAGAAAATTACTGAGTAAATTCCTTGTAAATTACTCAGTAAATTACTAAGTAAATTCTCAGTAAATTCCAAGTAATTCTCAGTAAAATACGCAGTAAATTATTAGTAAATTACTATGTAAATTCTCAGTAAATTCTGTGTAAATTACTCCATAAATTCCCGGTAAATTCCTAATAAATTCTCATTAAATTACTCAGTAAATTCCCAGTAAATTCTCTTTGAATTACTCAGTAAATTCTAAGTAAAATCCCAGTAAATTACTCCGTAAATTCCAAATTAATTCTCAGTAAATTACATTGTAAATTCACAGTAAATTAGTGACTAAATTCTCAGAAAATTACTAAGTAACTTCGTAGTAAATTCTCATTAAATTAATAAGAAATTTCCTAGTAAATTCTAAGTGAATTAACAGAAAATTGCTCAATAAATTACCAGTAAATTCTAAGTAAATTTCCATTAAATTACTAAGTAAATTTTGAGTAAATTACTCTGTAAATTCCTAATAAATTCTCATTAAATTACTCAGTAAATTCCCCGTAAATTCTCAGTACATTCTCATTAAATTCCTCGCAAATTCTCAGTAAATTACTTAGTAAATTTAGAGTAAATTCAAAGCAAATTACAGAGTAAATTACCAGTAATTCTCTATAAATTACTCAGTTAATTCCCAATAAATTCTAAGAAAATTACTGAGTAAATTCCAGTAAATTTTTAATAAATTCCCAGTAAATTCTAAATAAATTACTCAGTAAATTCCCAGTAAATTGCTCAATAAATTCCCAGTAAATTACAGAGTAAATTCCTAGTAAATTCCCAGTAAATTACTCAGTAAATTCTGAGTAAATTCTCAGTAAATTTCCAGAAAATTCTCCTTAAATTCCTCGGTAAATTCCAGTAAATTGTTAGTAAATTAATAAGTAAATTCCCAGTAAATTCTCAAGAAATTACTCTGTAAATTCCAAGTAATTCTCAGTAAAATACATAGTAAATTACTCTGTAAATTTCGAATAAATTCCCTATAAATTACTTCGTAAATTCCTAGTAAATTCTCAGTAAATTCCCATCAACTTCTCATTAACTTACTCAGTAAATTCCCAGTGAATTGTCAATGAATTACTTAGTAAATTCTAAGTAAATTACTCAGAAAATTCCCAATAAATTCTAAGTAAATTACTTTGTAAATTCCCAATATATTCTCAGTAAATTCTCAGTAAATTACTTTATAAATTCCCAGTAAGTAGATAGTAAATTCCTGGTAAATTCTCAGCAAATTACTCAGTAAATTACCAATAATTTACTCATTAAATTCCCTAATATTAGTCAGTAAATTCCTCAGTAAATTAAAAGTAAATTCTCTTTAAGTTACTTAGTAAATTTTCAGTAAATTACTCAGTAAATTCCCAATAAATTCTCAGTAAATTACTCAGACAATTCTCAGTGAATTTCTCAGTAAATTCCCAGTATATACTCAGTAAATACACAGTGAACTCTCAGTAAATTACTCAGTAAATTCCTAGTAAATTCCCAATAAATTACTTAGTAAATTACTTAGAAAATTCTCCATAAATTACTTTGTAAATTCACAGTAAATTCTCAGCAAATTACTTAGTAAATTCCAAGTAAATTCTCAGTAAATTACTCAGTAAATTAACAGTAGATACTGAGTAAATTCTCCTTAAATTACTCAATAAATTCCCAGAAAATTCACAGTAAATTACTCAGTAAATTCCCATTAAATTCACATTAAATTACTCAGTAAATTCCTAGTAAATTATTAGTAACTTCGCAGGAAATTCTCATTAAATTACTCAGTAAATTCCCAGTAAATTCTCAGTAAATTATACTCAGCAAATTCCCAGTAGATACTAAGTAAATTGTCCTTAATTTACACAATAAATTCCCAGTAAATTCATAGTAAATTACTTAGTAAATTCCCATTAAATTCACATTAAATTACTCAGTAAATTCTCAGTAAATTTCTAGTAAATTATCGGTAAATTCCCAGGAAATTCTCAATAAATTACTTAGTAAATTCTCAATAAATTCTCAGTAAATTACTTAGCAAATTCCAAGTATATTCCTAGTAAATTACAGAGTAAATTCCCAGTAAATTCTCTGTAAATTACGTAGTAAATTCACAGTAAATTCTCAGTAAATTACCCAGTAAATTCTCAATAAATTACTGAGTAAATTCCATTAAATTAGCAGTAAATTACTCAGTAAATTCCTAATAAATTCTCAATAAATTACTCAGTAAATTCTCAGTAAATTGCTCGGTAAATTCTCAGAAAATTACTGAGTAAATTCCCAATAAATTTTATGTAAATTACTCAGTAAATTACTAAGTAAATCATAGTAAATTCTCAGTAAATTACTCAGTAAATTTCAAGTAATTCTCAGTAAAATACGCAGTAAATTATTAGTAAATTCTCAGTAAATTCTGTGTAAATTACTCCGTAAATTCTCAGTAAATTCTTAATAAATTCTCATTAAATTACTTAGTAAATTCCCAACAAATTCTCTTTGAATTACTGAGTAAATTCTAAATAAATTCCCAGTAAATTACTCCGTAAATTCCAAATAAATTCTCAGTAAATTACTTTGTAAATTCTCAGTAAATTAGTAAGTAAATTCCCAGTAAATTCTTAGAAAATTACTAAGTAAATTTCTAAGTAAATTGTCATTAAATTAATAAGAAATTTCCTAGTAAATTCTAAGTGAATTAACAGAAAATTGCTCTGTAAATTCCCAGGTAATTCTCAGTATATTCTGATTAAATTACTTAGTAAATTCGCAATAAATTATCCGTAAATTCCCAGTAAATTCTCAGTAAATTCACAGTAAATTCTCATTAAATTCCCCGTGAATTCTAAGTAAATTACTCAGTAAATTCAGAGTAAATTCAAATTAAATTACAGAATAAATTACCAGTAAATTCTCAGTAAATTACTTAGTAAATTCTTAGTAAATTCTAAGAAAATTACTGAGTAAATTTCAGTAAATTCTCAATAAATTCTCAGTAAATTCCCAGTAAATTACTCAGTAAATTACAAAGTAAATTCTTAATAAATTACTCAGTAAATTTTCAGTAAATTCCCAGAAAATTCTACTTAAATTACTCAGTAAATTCATAGTAAATTCTCAGTAAATTCCTAGTAAATTCTCAAGAAATTACTCTGTAAAGTCCAAGTAATTCTCAGTAAAATACGTAGTACATTCTCTGTAAATTACTCTGTAAATTCTCAATAAATTCTCTGTAAATTACTCCGTAAATTCCCAGTAAATTCTCAGTAAATTGTCATTAAATTACTCAGTAAATTCCCATTAAATTCTCAATGAATTACTCAGTAAATTATAAGTAAATTACTTAGTAAATTCCCAGTAAATTACTCAATAAATTCCCAATAAATTCTTAGTAAATTACTTTGTAAATTCCCAGTATATTCTCAGTAAATTACTCAGTAAATTCTCAGTAAAATACTCAGCAAAATTTCTAGTAAATTTCCAGTAAATTACTCAGTAAATTCCCAGTAAATAGTTAGTAAATTCCCGATAAATTCTCAGCAAATTACTCAGTATATTACTAGTAATTTACTCATTAAATTCCCAAAAATTAATCAGTAAATACCCAATAAATTCTTTGTAAATTCCTCAGTAAATTACAAGTAAATTATCAGTAAATTACTCAGTAAATTCCCAATAAATTCTCAGTAAATTACTGAGTAAATTTTCAGTAAATTCCCAGTAAATTACTCAAGAAACTCGTAGTGAATTTCTCAGTAAATTCCAAGTAAATTACTCAGTAAATTCCCAGTTGATACTCAGTAAATTCCAAGAAAACTCTCAGCAAATTACTCAGTAAATTCCCAATAAATTACGTAGTAAATTCCCAGTAAATTCTCAAACAATTACTCAGTAAATTTCCAGTAAATTCTCCTTAAATTTCTCTGTAAATTCCCAGTAAATTCTCAGTAAATTACTTAGTAAATTCCAAGTAAATTTTCAGTAAATTACTCAGCAAATTTCCTGTAGATACTGAGTAAATTCTCCTTAAATTACTCAATAAATTTCTAGTATATTCACAGTAAATTAGTCAGTAAATTCTCATTAAATTACTCCATAAATTCTCAGTAAATTACTTAGTGAAATCCTAGTAAATTATCGGTAAATTCCCAGGAAATTCTCATTAAATTACTCAATAAATTCTCAATAAATTACCGGTAAATTCACAGTAAATTCCCAGTAAATTACAAAGTAAATTCCCCTGTAAATTCTCAATAAATTCCCAGTAAATTCTCAGTAAATTACTCAGTAAATTCTTAGTAAATTTTCAATAAATTACTGAGTAAATTCCATTAAATTTGCAGTAAATTACTAAGTAAATTCCTAATAAATTCTCAGTAAATTACAAGTAATTCTTAGTAAAATACGTAGTAAATTATCAGTAAATTACTATGTAAATTCTCAGTAAATTCTGTGTAAATTACTCCGTAAATTCCCAGTAAATTCCTAATAAATTCTCATTAAATTACTCAGTAAATTCCCAGCAAATTCTCTTTGAATTATTGAGTAAATTCTAAGTAAATTCCCAGTAAATTACTCCGTAAATTCCAAATAAATTCTCAATAAATTACTTTGTAAATTCCTACTCAATAATTTAGTAAGAATTTTCTAAAAATTTACTGAATAATTTACTGAGAATTCACTAGAAATTTACTGAGTAATTTAAAGAGAATTTACTAGGAAATTACTGAGAATTTACCGGGAATTTAATGAGGAATTTACTGAGAATTTACTGAGTAATTTATTGAGAATTTACTAGGAATTTACTTAGTAATTTATTGAGAATTTACAGGAAATTTAATGGGAATTTACTGGGAATTTAGTGAGTAATTTACTAGGAATTTAGTGAGTAATTTACTGAGAATTTACTGGAAATTTACTGAGTAATTTACTGTGAATTTACTGGTAATTTACTAATTATTTATTGCCAATCTACTGAGTAATTTTTTGAGAATTTACTAGGAATTTACTGAGTAATTTACTAAGAATTTACTAGGAATTTAATGAGTAATTTACTGAAAATTTACTTGAAATTTATTGAGAATTTAATAGGAATTTACTGAGTAATTTACTGAGAATTTACTAGGAATTTACTAATAATTTACTAGGAATTTAATTAGTAATTTACTGAGAATTACTTGGAATTTTCTTAGTAATTTACTAAAAATTTAATGGGAATTTCCTCAGTAATTTACTAAGTAATTTACTGAGATTTTACTTCGAATTTACTAAGTAATTTACTCGAAATTTACTCAGTAATTTACTTAGAATTTACTAGGAATTTATTGAGTTATTTACTTAGAATTTAAACGGAATTTACTAAGAATTTGTTTGGAATTTACTGAGAATTTGCTGAGTAATTTACTGGGAATTTACTCCGTAATTTACTGAGAATTTATCGAGAATTTACTGCGAATTTAATAAGTAATTTACTGCGAATTTACTGAGATTTTACTGAGCAATTTACTTGGAATTTATTGAAAATTTACTTGGAATTTACGAAGTAATTTACTGAGAATTTACTGGGAATTGACTGAAAATTTTTTGGGAATTTATTGAGTAATTTACTAGGAATTTATTGAGTAATTTACTGAGAATTTACTATGAATTTAATCAGTAATTTACTAAGAATTTATTGGGAATTTACTGAGTAATTTACTTAGAATTTTCTGGGAATTTGCTGAGTAATTTACTGACAAATTTCTTGGAATTTTCTGGGAATTTACTATGTAATTTACTGAGAATTTACAACAAATTTGCTCAAGAATTTATTGAGAATTTACTGGCAATTTACTGAGTAATTTACTGAGAATTTTTTAGGAATTTACTTAGTAATATATTGAGAATTTATTAGGAATTTACTTAGTAATTTACTGTGAATTTACTGAGTAATTTAATGAGTATTTACTGGAAATTTAATGAGTAATTTACTTGGAATTTATTGATTAATTTACTGAGAATTTAGTAGAAATTTACTCAGTAGTTTTTTAAGAATTTACTTGGAATTTACTGAGTAATTTACGAGGAATTGACTCAGTAATTTACTTAGAATGTACAGGGAATTTATTGAAAATTTACTGAGTAATTTACTGTGTAATTTACTGGCAATTTATTGAGAATTTACTGAGAATTTAATGGAAATTTATTGAGTAATTTACTGAGAAATTACTAAAAATTTACTAAGAATTTACTTGGAATTTAGTGAGTAATTTACTGCCAATTTACTAAGTAATTTACTGAAAATTTATTGGGAATTTACTGAGTAATTTAATGAGAATTTACTAGGAATTTACTGGGAATTTCCTGAGTAATTTACTGAGAATTTACTGGGAATTTAATGAGTAATATAATGAGATTTTACTGAGAATTTATTAGGAATTTATTGAGTAACTTACTGAGAATTTACTTGGAATGTACTAAGTAATTTACTGAGTAGTTTACTCGAAATTTACTCATTAATTTACTGAGAATTTACTAGGAATTTATTTAGTAATTTACTAAGAATTTATTGGGAATTTACTGAGTAATTTACTGGGAATTTACTGAGTTATTTTCAAAGAATTTACAGAGAATTTACTGAGTAATTACTGAGAATTTGCTGGAAATTTACTGCGTAACTTACTGGGAATTTACTGAGAATTTACTGGGAATTTACTAAGTAATATACTGAGAATTTACTAGGAATTTACTGAGTAATTTACTGAGAATTTACCTGTAATTTACTGTGTAATTTATTGAATATTTCCTTGGAATTTACTAAGTAATTTGCTGAGAATTTACTAGGAATTTACACAATAATTTATTGCCATTTTATGTCGAATTTACTAGAAATTTACTAAGTAATTTACTGGGAATTTACTAGGTAATTTACAGAGAATTTACTAGGAACTTACTCACTAATTTACTGAGAATTTACTTAGAATTTACTCACTAATTTACTGAGAATTTACTTAGAATTTACTGAAAATTTACTGAGAATTTACTAGGAATTTACTGAGAATTAACTGAGAATTTACTATGTAATTTATTTATAATTTATTAGGAATTTACTGAGTAATTTACTGAGAATTTATGAGGAATTTACTGAGTAATTTAAAGAGAATTTACTGGGAATTTACGGAGAATTTACTAGGAATTTACCGAGTAATTTACTAGGAATTTACTGAGTAATTTTCTGAGAATTTACTGCGAATTTACTGCGTAATTTAAGGAGAATTTACTGAGAATTTATTCACAAATTTACTGAGAATTTACTTGAAATTTACTGAGTAATTTACTGAGATTTTTTTGAGAAATTTACTGAGTAATTTACTATGAATTTACAGAGTAATTGTCATGACCTGAACCTGCCCCCGTGGGTTAAGGACACAACCGGCCAGTAATCATGAGACTACCTACGGCCTCAAACCGAACCAAACGTATTTGAACAAAGTTAATGGGGGCCAGACGGAAGCAAATTTATAACTTTGTCCATAGAGCTGTGTTTAAGTGCACACCATAACATTCCAAACATTTATATGTTAATAACTCGCATCAAAATATGTACTAGCACAAAACACTGTACATACAGGATCATACAGATTTAAGTCAGTCAAACCCAAGACTTATATAAAAAAATGGTCCGATGTTTTCGCCAACAAAACAAAACTATAAACAGAGGACAAAAGGGCGAAGACAGTCTCGTGCGTGAGACGTTTGGGCTGACTCCTCAAAACTTTGACTGTTTCTCACAATTTCACCGGGGCTGGTTTTGGACGTCCCTTGGCTCACCTACATATACATGAATGAGCGTGAGCGAATGCCCAGTGAATAATATCAATTAAAGAAGATACATAAGCAATCATTGAAACAGTTACAGCAAACGGCATTTGGCCCAATCATTTATATCTATCGGCCTTTGGCCCAATCATTTATATCTATCGGCCTTTGGCCCAATCATTTATATCTATCGGCATTTGGCCCAATCGTTTATGTCAGTCGGCCTTCGGCCTGGTCATCCATGTCAATCGGCCTTCGGCCCAATTATTCATGTCAATCGGCCTTCGGCCCAACCATTTGTATCAATCGGCCTTCAGCCCAACCATTCATATCAATCAGCCTTCGGCCCAATCATTCGTATCAATCGTTGTCCACCATTCAGATTAATGAACTTACAAAACTTACATATAAGTAAACAATTGGACAATAGTATATTTCAAATATCTTGTTAAGATATTACTCACAGTAATCGGTTTGTGGATTTGCCCTAGAGCTCGACCCTACACATTCCATGAACACAAAAGGGTCACTAACAATTCAATCCGTTCTAAATTTACATTTTCCTCTTTAGGCTTTATTCTTATCTCTTTAACTCATTTACAATGTTTAACACATGCCTAAGAGTGCTTGCAAGTGAAAGTTAACGGAAAACGAAACACAGAATGCGAAAACAAAATTTCAGAAAACAGGGTCCCCTCTCGAGCGTGGAATTCACCGCTCGAGCGGACCCAAGAGGCCTGCAAAAGTACTGGATGTATCATTTTTACGCTCGAGCGTGGACTTGGATGCTCGAGCGGAAGTTCATCAAATATAGCTCCCCGCTCGAGCGTGAACTTCCCCGCTCGAGCGGACACCAAGGTCTGTAGAAAATACTAGGAGCACGAAATTCACGCTCGAGCGGCGGTTTCCCCGCTCGAGCAGACATCAAATTTCTGGGTTTTCCCAGATTGTGTTCTTGAGCTCAAATTCGATATTTCAACCACATTTCTTGCATATTATGGCTCCAATTTCATATACACTTGTACTAACATGATATAAACACTAAAACACATTATCATGGAGCTCAATTTCTTGTATTACTTACATGCATGTCCCAAATTAATCCAAATTCATCACCAACACATCAAATTCAACATGCAAAGCTTACACTTTCATGATCTATTCTTGCATGTGAGAAATACACATTATTCACAACTAGTTTGGTGAAGAACTGGTCATACACATGGATTTCAATCAAACTTCAATCATAGATTACACAAATTAAGCTCAAACATGGAAATCCATAGCAACTCTCTACATGCATGTGTTCTATGACTTCAAATTCAACAAATTCAACTCAATTTCCTTGTAACCAAACTAATTCATGTTCTTGGCCATTAATCAAACTTGAATCTACAATTTACAAACAAAAATCCATGAGTTTACTTACCTAAGAGTTCAATCTTTCAAACTATAACAAATTCTTGAGTAAATGTCACGACCCCAAACCGCCTCTAGTAGTTTGGTGCCGTGATGGCCAGTAATCCGTAATTACCGAAGGCCAACTTTCAAAAGTTTAACACAATCAGAGTATAGATATAGGGGGCTCACAAATGCGGAAGCGATAAATCAAAATACAAGTGGTCCATAAGAGCAGTGCATAAGTCTAATGAAATGGCATACATCTTTACAACTTGAATACAACAAAGCAAAATACGTATTACATCTTGATCGAAAGGCTTCCCGAGCCGACATATACAAAATACAGTGAATACAAGCCAAGAAGCATGATTTTCAAGATTCGCCGACATAAAATAAATGACATCGCCGACGTGAATACAAAACAAGCCGACATAATCATGGATCCAAAACAAGCTTTCAAAAACACAGTCTAGGCGTCGCCGACGTCCTGCTCATCACCTACATATATATAGAGAGGGTGAGCTTGGATACTCAGTGAATGGTACAAATAATAAAGGTTTTGCATGAATATAGCCGAAGTCTTTCAAAACGAAACATGCCAAAAACCATACGAATATTAGCCGAGATCCTTTCAGAGCAAAACACATCAAAACTTCGTCAAAACAAGGGATGAACCGTATTCATCTATCAAAGTCTTACAAGTCTCAAGGGATGCTTACTGACATCGACAAAACACAAATCAAGCTTTCCGAACAAACAAATCCACGTGGTAAACCGTCAGTGGCAAAACAAAGACTGCACGATCCGTAATCGATTAGTCAAGGTACTGCGAAAGTTTATAGTCCTCCAGCACAAGGGACTTGTGTTACTTAAGCCCGTAGCTCTTTTTAACACGATGGTCTTGTGTTACTTAGGCCCGTAGCCCGCTTTAACATGATGGGACTTGTGTTACTTAGGCCCGTAGCCCGCTTTAACAAAGTAGTCTTTCCAAGAAAGGACCGTATCCTTTTTATACTTAGTGCTGCGAAAGTTTAGAGTCCTCCAGCATGAGGGACTTTTCAAGAATGACATCAATACAAGGCTTATACTTGATACATCAAAACAAAGCTATTCATTCATGCTTAACAAATACTTTCGTCAAAACAAAGCAAAGCAAGATTTATCAAAACAGTATAACATAGCTTTATTAGAAATACCACTCACATAGTTCTCCTCGGGTGTAGGCTCAAAGCAAAGATCAAGGACCTACAATCACATGGCAATCACATTCTGAAAACAAGCTTTATATGCATGCGAATGATCCCGGCATTCTCACCAGACCCAAGTCAATAACAAAGAAAAACATGCTGGGAGTTTAAACACTGCTCCCGTCTCATGAAAACACACTGGGTACCAACCAGGTCTTTGCCGAGGTCCCACACCTCCTTGCCGAGGTGTGGTCCCGATGGCCTTATTCAAAAGCAAAGTCGGGAAAACCTGGGTTTTCCCTTTGAAGAACATGATCATGAAGAAGATGAATGCAAGATCATAACTTGTTACAAAAAAATCTGAGATTTCATGCCATTAGTTCAAAACATGGACCTGGGTACCCATACAAGAAGGTCATGCAAGAACAAACACAAAACATGGTTCTCGTTTCAAACTTTCGGATCAAAACGAGACTTTTCTTCAAAAACACATGAATACTATCTTTCACTTCCGAAACCAACTTCACATCGATGCATGACATGCAAAACAAATTTGATCATGCAATGCAGCTAGATGATCAATAACAACAATCAAAGTAGATCAAGATTCTAACCTCAAAACTCGAATCCAACGGTTCAACCCTCGAAGATCAAGCTTAGAAGATCTACTCTCTCACTCTAAAACTTCTTCTCCCACTTCTAGAGCCTCTCTCTCTAAAGACAAAGATTTGAGACAAAAATGATTTGTTTCTAGGTCTGCCGGCTGTCTTAACAATCAGCTCGGACACGTGGCGCTATCGGGTTGGTTCAACTCAAAAGGTGATTGATTGATAAGACAAGTCTATGACAAAGCGTACGCAGCAAGCTGGGGTAAGACACATCGGCAAGTAATGACGTCGGCTCAAGTCAAAGCTTCGGCAACAGGGTAACAAAGACATCGGCTAGGGAGGACGACACTTGACTAAGCTGTGCCACACCTTGGCCGGGGTGTGCCACACCTCGGTCTAGGCCATACCTGCCCAAGGACAAGGATCACTAAGTGTAGAACATCTCGGCAAACATGCCCGAGGTGCAGATGGGTCGACCAAGTGGTTCCAAGGCAGCTCTAGGTACACAGGTTCAAAGGTGAACTAAGCTCAAGATGACCTCAGCTACACACCAAGCAAGGAACAAAGTCATGCAAGCAACACTTAAACAAAACAAGGCAAGGCAAAACTAGCAAAACAACATAACAAGACAAGATCATGCATGAATGTATGCAAGTATGACAAGAGTAAGGTGAGGGTTGCTACACGTTAGATCCGTGTTCTAAGGTTAGATTCTTGATCTGCTCATGTTGTTCTTTATGTTCATGTTATTGCATTGCATGATTGAATATGATTTGTAAGCCATGCATTGCTTTGAAGCTTGGTTTTAGAGAGAGAAAATAGTATTCATGTGTTCTTCAAGAAAAGTCATGTTTTGATCCGAAAGTTCATGCCAAGATCCATGTTTTTGTGTTTGTTTTCACATGATCTTCAAGAATGGGTACCCAGGTCCATGTTTTCGAACTCATAGCATGAAATTCCTGATTTTGTAAATAAAGAAGTTATGATTTTAGCATTCATGTTCTTCATAATCTTCATGTTCATGTTCTTCCTATTCTTCACGGGTAGAAACCCAGATCTCCAGACCTTACTTCCCTAAGTGTAGTCGCCGAGATCACTCTTACCTAGACCTCACACTTAGGCCAAGCATCGTATCTCACCTTGGCCTACCTTGCATGATCACTTACACCTTTAGTTTGTCTTGTGCGCACCTCGGCATGCAGCCACACGCCGAAGCCTAGGTAACCACACCTCGGCCAGGAGGTGTGGGACCTCGGCAAAGACCTGGTTGGTACCTAACATGTCTTCCTGACATGTAAAACAGTGTTTTGACTTCCAGCATGTTCTCCTGAGATCATTTGCATGCATGTAAGACTTATTTTGAGAAGTACGTTCAGTAGACTTTGCCATGTGCTTGTAGGACTTGGACCTTTGCCTTGATCCCGACGTCCCAAGAACTATGTGAGTGGTATTTTTAATAAAGTTATGTTATAAAGATTTGATAAAGCCTTGTTTCGTTTTGATAAAAGTATTTGATCAAGCATGAATGATTACCCCTATTTTTATGTATCAAGTAAGTTTTGTTTTGATGACATTCTCGGAAAGTCCTTAGTGCGAGGGGACTATAATGCAACTGCACATCTTGTTTTGAAAGTCCTTAGTGCCAGGGGACTATAATGCAACTGCACATCTTGTTTTGAAAGTCCCTTGTGTTGGAGGACTCTAAAATTTTGTAGCACCCTTGTTTGAGATATCTCCCTTGCCACCGACTGCCTTGTGCGGGTGGGTTTGTCTAATCGATTCCGGGTCGATTATTCTCTTGTTTTGTCTTGTTTTGCCACTGACGGTTTACCGCGTGGGTCTTGTAAGTCCGGAATGTCATCCCTTGTGTTATGTAGATGTTATTAACATCCAAAGCAAGTAAGTAAGTAAGTTTTGTAAGATTTGATTGATGAACTTGATTTATCTCATGTTTTGAACAAGCTATGATATATGTATTGTTTTGACAAGGATCTCGGGAATCATTCATTTAACTCCTTTATTACTTGTACCATTCACTGAGTATCCAAGCTCACCCTCCCTATGTATATATGTAGGTAACAAGCAAGAAGTCGGCTACGCCGAGATGTGTGTTTTGTATGTGTGTTATGTCGGCAGTGAGGATGTCGGCAATCTGAAAGATTATGTTTCTTGACTTGTATTTCATGTATTTTGTTCATGTCGGCTTGAGAAGCCTTTTATCAAGATGTAATATGTATTTTTGTACTTCATTTTATTTGTATTCAAGTTTTAAAGTTATGTAAAGATGTATGCCATTTCATTTGATCTACGCACTGCTCTTATGGACCACTTGTATTGTAAATTATTGCTTCCGCACTTGTTAGCCCCATATGTAATACTCTGATTGTGTGTGAATTTTTGAAAGTTGGCCTTCGGTAATCTCGGATTACTGGCCATCACGGCACCATTCTACTAGGGGCGGAATGGGGTCGTGACAAAATCATATTAACACATAATCCTACTCATATTAAGGACCAATTAACATAGTACAGGACAAGGGTATTACAGTAATTTACTGAGAATTTAATGAGAATTTACTAAGTAATTTATTGAGAATTTACTATGTAATTTACTAGGAATTTGTTGAGTATTTACTGGGAATTTACTAAGTCATTTACTGAGAATTGATTGGTAATTTGCAGAGTAACTTAATGAGAATGTATTGAGAATTTACTGAGTAATTTACTGGAAATCTACTCAGCAATTTACTGAGAATTTAATGAGAATTTATTTAGAATTTACTGAGTAATTTATTGAGAATTTACTGAGTAATTTACTGGAAATTTACTTAGTAATTTAATCAGAATTTACTGGGAATTTACTGAGAATTTAATGGGAATTTACTGGGATTTTATTTAGTAATTTACTGAGAATTTAATGGAAATTTACTGAAAATTTACTGTGTAATTTACTAAGCATTTACAGAGTAATTTACTGATAATTTATTGGGAATTTTCTGTGTAATTTAATGGGAATTTAGTGGGAATTTACTCAGAATTTACTCAGTAATTTACTGAGAATTTACTTGAAATTTACAGAGTAATTTACTGAGAATTTACAAAGTAATTAAATGAAAATTTACTTGGAATTTATTGAGTAATTTACTGGGAATTTACGGAGAATTTACTCGGAATTTACTCAGTAATTTACTATGAATTTACAAAGAATTTACTGGGAATTTATTCAGAAATTTCTGGGAATTTACTGAGTAATTTACTGAGAATTTACTGGAAATTTACTGTGAATTTTCTGAGTAATTTACTAAGAATTTTTTGGAAATTTACTGAGTAATATTCTAGGAATTTAATGAGTAATTTACATAGAATTTACTGGGAATTTACAGAGAATATACTGGGAATTTACTCAATAATTTACGTGTCATTATGTGAATATATGTGATTTTGAAGTTTTATCTGTTCACCGTAGGAATATCTGT
This sequence comes from Camellia sinensis, assembly GCF_004153795.1. NCBI lineage: Eukaryota > Viridiplantae > Streptophyta > Magnoliopsida > Ericales > Theaceae > Camellia > Camellia sinensis. The sequence continues at coordinate 2,004,431 of NW_021025200.1, read as the reverse complement.
TTGAATAATCTGCTTTGAAGATTTAATTGAGGGCCTTATCGGCCACAAAACCCGAAATTGATTACGCCATTGTGATTAGCGTAATTTTTAGAGCCTACGGTGAAATTTAATTGAAAATTGATTCGGGTCAGATTAAATTGATTTATTTAGTGGCATTGTGCTCAAATTGTTTAATATTTTAATTGTGGCTAGTGGGGCTTGTTGTATTTGAGCACTACACTTCTCATTCTCTCCTATGACCTCATTTTGGCTGGTCAAACCTTGAGAAAGGGAGAGAGAGCCGGCTGTTAGAGAGAGAGAGGAGAGAATTGTGCATTTGTGGTTCAAGACTTGGACCTTTTGGAGATTAAGATCAAGTATTGCTAATTTAGGGAGATTAAAGCTCCTTGGTGAGTGATTCATGCATTTATAGTCATCATCTTGTGAGTTCAAGTTTAATAGATGGTCAAGAGTATGAATTAGTTTGAATGTAATGGAATTGAGTTGTATATGTTGGATTTCAAGTTAATAGAAGCATGCATGTAAAGAATTGCTATAGATTTCCATGTTTGAGCTTAATTTGTGTAATCTATGTTGAAGTTGAATGAAATCCACGTGTATGACCATTTCTTCACCAAATAAGTTGTGAATAATGTGTATTTCTTACATGCAAGAGTAGATCACGAAAGAGTAAGCTTTGCATGTTGGAATTTGATATGTTGGTGATGAGTTTGGATTAATTTGAGACATGCATGTAAATGATATAAGAAATTGAGCTTCCTAATGTTGTAATCTTGTATTGGTATCATGTTAATATGGGTATATTTGAGAATTGAGCCATAACATGCATGATTTGTTGGTTAAAAATAGAATTGGAGCTCAAGAACTTAATCTGGGAAAACCCAGATTTTTGATGTCCGCTCGAGCGGGGTGACTTCCGCTCGAGGTGGAAAATCGTGCTCCCAGCACTTTTTGCAGAGTTGGATGTCCGCTCGAGCGGGATATTTCACGCTCGAGCGGGGAGTTTTTGTAGACAGGCCTTCCGCTCGAGCGTTATACTCCACGCTCGAGCGTATTTTTCGTGCAACCAGCACTTTTGCAGGCCTTAAGGGTCCGCTCGAGCGGGTAAGTCCACGCTCGAGCGAGAACCCTTGTAATACCCCTGTTCCGTAATATGTTAATTGGTCCTTAATATGATGTGATTATGTGTCTTGATATGATTTTGTGTTCCATTATGTGAAAATATGTGGTTTTGAAGTTCTATCTGTTCACCGTGGGAATATTTGTTGAATAATCTGCTTTGGGAATTAAATTGAGGGCCCTATCGGCCACAGAACCCAAAATTGACTACGCCTTTGTGATTGGCATAATTTTTAGAGCCTACGGTGGAATTTAATTGAAAATTGATTCGAGTCAGATTAAATTGATTTAATTAATGGTTTAGTGCTCAATTATTTGATATTTATATTTTTGGCTAGTGGGACTTATTTTAAATGGGCATTCTACACTCAATTCCCTTTTTATATTCATTTGGGCTGATTTCAACTCTAAGATAAGAGAGGAGAGGGTCGGCTATAGAAGGAAAAAGGGGAGAGTTGTACAATTTTGGTTCAAGACTTGAATCTCTTGAAGATCTAGTTCAAGATTTGGCTAGAGCTTGAGTGTTGAAGCTCTTAGGTAAGTGAATTCATGGACTCTTGTTTGTAATTTGTAAGTTCAAAGTTGAAAAATGTTAAAGAACATGAATTGAGTTGGTTTTGTTAAATTTGAAGTCTTAGAACACATGCATGTAGGAAATTGTTATGAATTTCCATATTTGAACACAATGTGCGTGTAATTGCTTTGAATGTTGCATGTTTGAGCTCAAAGGGGTATGGTCCATGTAAATTTGTAGTTGAAGCTCATGTATAATCACCATTGGTATCATCTAAGTTGAGAATGGGAGCTAGACATCACATGCATGTACAATCTATGAAGATAAGAGCTTTGAATGCATGAAGGTGTATGCTAGAATTGAGTTTGGTGTCAATTTGAGCCATGCATGTGTTAAATCCTTGAAATTGAGCTCCACGAAGATGTGTTTTGGTGTTTATACCATGTTAGTACAAGTATATGTGAAATTGGAGCCATTAAGAGCATGAAATGATGGTTTGAATGTTGAAGGGAGCTCAAGAACTTAATCGGGAAAACCCAGATTTTTGATGTCCGCTCGAGCGGGAAAATCGTGCTCCCAGCACTTTTTGCAGAATTGGATTTCTGCTTGAGCGAGATATCTCACGCTCGAGCGGGGAGTTTTGTAGACAAGCCTTCCGCTCGAGCTCTCTATTTCACGCTTGAGCGTATTTTTCATGCAACCAGTACTTTTACAGGCCTTAAGGGTCCGCTCGAGCGGGTAAGTTGACGCTCGAGCGGGGACCCTGTTCTCTGAAATTTTGTATGCTCATTCTGTGTTTCGTTTTCCGTTCCCTTTCACTTGTAAGCACTCTTAGGCATATGTTAAGCATTGTAAATGAGTTAATAAGATAAGAATAAAGCCTAAAGAGGAATATGTGAATCAAAGAACGGATTGAACTGTTAGTGACCCTTTTGTGTTTATGAAATGTGTAGGGTCAAGCTCCAGGGCAAATCCACAAGCCGATCACTGTGAGTAATATCGATATTTGAATGATTGTGAATGTCCAATTATTATTCCTTTATAAGCTTTATGAGTTGCTAATTGGGATTGTGGACAAAAGTCAGACAGGGATAAACATGAATGGACCAAAGGTTGTTTTGATAAACATGAATGGACCAAAGGTCGTTTCGATAAACATAAATGGACCAAAGGTCGTTTCGATAAACATAAATGGACCAAAGGTCGTTTTTCGTTTCGATAAACATAGATGGACTAAAAGTCGTTTTGATGAACATAAATGGACCGAAGGTCGTTTTGACATATATGAACGAACCGAAGGTCGTTTTGATAGAAACATTGCACCAAAAATCATGTCGGTGTTGATCAATGTTACACAAATCTACAGAATCTTTCTACCTGCAACTTGTGCATATACAAAATTATTCATCAATTCATTCTATTCTCAACCATTCAATAACATTATTTCTCCACAACTTGCAGCATGTGAGTGGGCCGAAGGCCGTTTTGACATGAATGGAAATCTGAATGGGCCAAAGGCCAGAATGTTTGGAACTACAGTCACTTGATTTGAATTTCGTATAGTTATATAATTGTTAAATAGAAATAAGAATTGGGCCCAAGGCCGTTTGGAACATGTTGTTCTACATTGTTATATAACTTCTGTATTTGATTTGATATTTTTCACTGGGCGTTCGCTCACGCTCATTCATGTGTTTGTAGGTGAGCCAAGAGAAGTCCAAACCCAGCAATAGTGAAGTCTGTGAGGAGCAACAAAGGTTTTGGAGAGTCAGCCCTCGTGTCTCACGTACGAGACCCGTCTTCGCCCTTGTGTTATGTATTTATATTTGGTCATGTTGGCGAGGACTTTGTGTATATCTATACATAGTTGTGATGGGTTGACTTAGTTTTGAATGATCCTGTTTGTACAGAACTTATGTCACTATGTTTTTGTCGTGAGTTATTAACGTACATGTGTCTGGAATGTTATGACGTGCATATAAGCACAGCTCTATGGACAAAGTTTTAAATTGCTTCCGTTTGGCCCCCATTAACTCTGTTAAAATACGTTTGGTTTGGTTTGAGGTCGTAGGTAATATTATGATTACTGGCCGGTTACGTCCTTAACCCATGGGGGCGGGTTCGGGTCGTGACAGAGTGGTATCAGAGCACGAGTTAATAACTCACGCACTTGTCCAAAAGAGTAATGAGCATCTAGAAAAGATCTAGGATGCATTCATGTGATAGGTATGAATTTGAAAGCATAAAAAATACGCTTAAATGTTTAATGTGAACGATTATGTGCTATAAATTTGTGGATTGCTTGCATTGTAAACCATTGGAATATGTATACTTTCTGGTATATGCATACTCGTGAATTTTTGTATAAAGTAGAATGCAAGTTCAATCGGATGGTGAGTAAGAACTCTATAAAGTTACATTTAGCCTTAATTATGTTATGATGATATGAAATGACTAAGTCCCCTGAAATGTTATGTTTGTATGAATTAATGATTGTTCAAAATTTTCCTTGAACATAATTGTGGTATCCTTAGCAGAGGCCCTCGCCCAGGGGACATAATACTGTGGCTTATGGTCATGAGGCCCTAGCCCGGGGGAAACAATACCGTGGCCTATGTATGAGATATGTTACCCGGTACCAGAGGTTCCATTATGGGACTTGATATGCTTGACCAACATGATATGCTATGCTAAAGGGAGTACCAAACATGATTTGAATATGAGATATGAATTGTTACACTAATGTGTACAACAAGTTTGTTTTGTTATAATGCACATACATGAATATATGAATCATGAAAAGTTGTTTATGTGCATTCAATTCTGCCTACGGGTGTCTATGTGAAATATGAACATGATTTGAGTATATAATTACTTAGTAAATGTTCAGCATGCGATATCTGATAAGTATGCAATTATCTGTTACGTATGTGACTAACTACGTACGATATGTGAAATGAGAATATAAAGACGTGCCTATGTGTGACTATGTGTTTATTTTTGTGTTGGACATCCCCGTATTTGGCATGATTTAATAAGGGTTCGTGTAGAACGTGGTTAAAGTAAGGGCATACGAGTTGGCAGGCTCTTTTACAGCCCAACCTGATACAACAACGTCAGTTGCTGTTATGGTAAGAACTTTTGCCACCACCAGTGTAAGAAACGCCGAGGAGTCGTTGTTGGATTTCGGGGGCTTGTTATAGGTGTGGTAAATGGACCGTATGGTAAAGAACTGTCCCCGAACTAAACAAAATGTGAATAAATGTTCTGCCTCAACTAGATTCGTACTAGTGGTAGGAATTGCTACTCAGGATAGAGTAATTACACTCATCCCAGAAAGCACTCAGAATATTGTGATTGTTATCCCAGGTATCTATATTGTTTACAAACGAATGCTTATGTGTTGATTGATCTTGAATTAGTACATGTGTACATCTTTTCTTGGGATATTATTTGATTCGAATCAGCATATCCTTTCGTATCTGCTGCATGTGTATTTAGATTGGTTGGACTCACAAGATCGAGACCGTATTCATTGAATGTGTATGTTCCATCTGGGGAAATTTGTGAAATGCGTATTGGGGTATCGATTAGCTCTGCACATGCACATGCACATGTACATTTGAACCAATGCTTAGGGTGATTTGTTATATTACTGTTTCGATGACTAAACCACTGGAAGTATGATTCTGTGATCGTGTGACTGAGTTGAGCACCCTAAATGATGAACTCTATAATTGTGAGACCATGCATTTTGATGGGTAGAAAATTGACTGGATTATGTGACTATACTGGGCTCGACTCATAAACCTACATTTTGTGACTAATTTGGAACTTTTGTGTAACAGACCCTATCTTATGTACAATCGAGAAACTCTGTTTAATGTGTTACTGTGCACCATGTGCTTGTATATAAGACTTGTTTGGGAATTGATGTATTGATTATGGTACATACTTCCGGACCTGAATAACTGCATGTTTATGCAACTACCCCCGAATTTATGTAGTCAATGCCATATTGTACATGACTTGAAATGCTTTGATATGAACAGTTGTGATGAATAATTCTGATATGACTTGGAGAACTGATAAACTTAGGACAGTTGTGAAACTATCAGCCGTGTGCCTAAACAAACGAAGTGAGCCTCACAGAACCGAATGTACCCCATTTGAGAAAACTTTTATTTGATTCGATCCGATAGAACCTTTGCCTGATATTGTTTCGATGGAACCTTTGTTCGATCTAATCTGACAAGACCTTTGCTTGGATCGATCGATAAGACCCTCTATCTAATTTGATTTTGTAAAAAGGGGATTAAGAATTGCTTGTGAATAAATAGCCAGATTATTCTTGACAGAAAAACTGATAGACCCAAAACTTGAATTCGTTTGGAATACTCGACTTATTGGAAAGACCTTTTGTGGACTATTAACAGATTGACCTAACCAAACGCACCTGTCACGACCCGAACCCGCCCCCATGGGTTAAGGACGTAACCGGCCAGTAATCCTAAGATTACCTACGGCCTCAAACCAAAACAGACTTAACACATCAGAGTAAAGGGGCCAATAGGGAAGCAAAATTTAAAACTTTGTCCATAGAGTTGTGCTTACATGCACATCAAGCAAAACATACACGTATATGTTAATAACCCACAAACAAATTACAGTACCATAAAAACTTTACAGACAGGATCATCTAAACTGAGTCAACCCATATCAAAACTATATACGGATATACATAAGTCCTTGCCAACAAGACAACTATGAATGCAAACAAAATGGCAAGGGTGGGTCTCGTGCGTGAGACGCAAGGCTGACTCTTCAAAACTCGTGTTGTTCCTGGTAGACTTCACTGGGGCTGGGTTTGGACTTCTCTTGGCTCACCTACAAACACATGGATGAGCGTGAGCAATGGCCCAGTGAATAATATCAAATACAAAAATTACATAACAATGTAGAACGACGTATTCCAAAAATTCTCTAAAAAAGAAAAAATTAAAAAGAAATACTAAAAAAATCAACCCCAAAACTACTAAAATAGTCCAGGGGCAGATTTGACATAACAGAAAATTGTGTTTTTCAAAATATAAAAATAGAAAACATAAAACAAAAACACAACCAGTTGGGCACTTAAAGTTTTAATTTTTTTATTTTATTTAATTTATTTCATGCAGTCTAATTAAAAGAAGGAAATATTTTATATGAACGGCATAGAGGCCAGCTAAATAAGATGAACAGGGTGCAAAAATCATCAAGCATTATACGAGGGAGAATTGGAAAGATTAGAATAAAAAATGAAAAATAAATAAAAGGTATCTTCCACTTTATGTTATTGTGGAAGGTTGTTTCAATGAGAAGCGAGTTGGTTTTTTAGCATTTTGATTTTTTTGGTTATTTTAGTTTGGGTTAAAAAGTTTGATTTGGGAAGAATTTTTTGATTTTTTGAATTTTTTTTTGAGAAAAAAGGGGCTGCCTGATTTGCCAGAAGACTTCTTCTTTGTTGAGCTACTCACTTTGAGACCAACCTCCCCCTTGCCTCCCAGAATTTCAGGAGAATTAGCTCGCATTTCCTCCTTTCCCACATTTCGGACAATATCCTCAGCTGCAGGGCTAGCATTTTCTACAACCTCAGGAAGGGGAAGATCAATAAGTTTCGTATCAACCTCAGCAAAAATGTCAACCACTAGATGGAGGTTAGCCCCCTCAGATTGGATCTCAGGTTCACCCCTCTTGTAGCAGATGAACTGTTGGCTTCAGGAGGGACACTGTGAACAGGAGATGAAGGATCCCCCACTTTTTTCTTTCCCTTATCCTTGACTGTGGTCCACCCCTCATCATCTTCAATCTGTTCCTCTGAATTCTTCTGTAATTCAATGAGGTGAGTTACTTGAGCAGAAAGACAATTCTTAGTCTCATGTCCAAAAACATGGCAATGTGTGCATCTCGAGGGAACCCCTTGGTACTCCACATGGATATTCATAGAAGCATCACCATCAGTGAGAAGAAAACTGTCAGGGAAGGCCGATTCAGCTGATATATCCACACACAATCTAGCAAAGGAGATCCTACTTCCAGAAGAGGTAAGTTGATCCATAAATAAAGGGACACCCACAGCACTAGCAATTCTCCCTAACCCTTCCCCATCCCAATATTCCAAAGGAATGTTAAAAATTTTCACCCAGATAGATGGTTTTCTTGTCTTCCTTCGACAGTTTCATCATACGATGCCACTGTTTCAGGATAAGTAGAAAACCACTTACATACCAAGGTCCCCCCTCCAGTACAACATTTGTGCTCAAACATGCAAATTTCAAAGTATTTCTTACATGCATGCACATATTAAGCTTCAATTCAACAAACACAACTCAACTTCATTACAATCTTGTTCTTGATCACCAAGATAGCTTGGACATGCACAAAATTACAATTATAATGCAAGAATCACTCACCTAGGAGCTTGATCCTCACAATCTATGATCAAATCTTGAATTAGACTTCCAATCTCCAAGTTTCAAGACCAAAGTTGCATAATCCCTCTTTCTCCCTCCTATGGTCGGCTCTCCCTCTCAAATTGAGTTCAAGAATCAGCCAAAATAAGCCAAGGGAGAGAAATAAGGTGTAGTGCTCAAATATATTAAGTCCCACTAAGTCAATATAATAATATAAAATAATGGGGTACTTAATTTATCATTTCAATCAGTTTAAATTGGCCAGAATCAATTTTCAATTAAATTTCACCGTAGGCTCTAAAAATTATGCCAATCACAATGGCGCAATCAATTTCGGGTTCCGTGGCCGATAAGGCCTTCAATTTAATTCTCAAGGCAGATTATTCAACAGATATTCCTGCGGTGAACAGATAGAGCTTCAGAACCACATATTTTCACATAATGGAACACAAAATCATATCAAAACACATAATCACATCATGTTAAGGACCAATTAACGTATTACGGAACAGAGGTATTACAGTCTTCCCCCCTTTAGGAAGTTTGGTCCTCCAAACTTAATTTACCTTTTATCAGGCATAATTCAGAATACTTTTCATTCAATGGTTCCAATCCTTTTTGATAGCCACTCACTTAGCCCCAAAGTCAAACAAAATTCGGTTCTCAACCAGTCAGAGACTTATCTTTTCTTCCATACAAAGCTTGTATGGTGCCATATAGAAACTAGAGCGTAAGCTTTTGTTGTAAGCAAAGTCTGCCAACAATGGACAGGTTTTTCTGACTTCTCAAAGATCTAAAGTACACATTCGAAGCATTTCTCTCAAAGTCTAAATAGTTCCTTCTGACTATACATTAATTTATGGATGGAAAATAGCGCCAAATCATAATTCAGTTTCGTATCAAATTCATAATTTGTCCAGATCATATACAGGAGCCATAAGTCATGATTAAGTTTACGTGATACATTCATTAGCATTAACAGAACAGAACAGAACGGAACAGAACAGAACATATACATGTGAGGTTACGAATAACCAGTCCCATAAGGGAACCCCCGGGTCCGGGTAACATGACAGAACAGAAGCTGAGCCTCCATTGCCTCTTGAAGGCTTTTCAAAATTCAAACACATTTTAGAATTTCTGTTTAAACAATAGATACTGGGACCCCATGTAAACGAGCGATCTTATCGATGTAAACAGTGGCTAGTCTACAAGCATCATACAAAATTTTATAGGGAGAAATGGGCAACTTCAATAATTTTACCTACAATAGCCCAAATGGGACTTATACCTTGGGTGCTCAAGGTAGCCCCACAACGAAATTCGTAGCCACATTTTCCCATTTCCATTCCAAAATGGAGAGAGGTTGAGGTAGTCCCGCCACTATCTGAAATTCAACTTCGACCTGTTGGCACCGAAAAATATTTAGACATATTCACCAACTGCCCTCTTCAAGGTAGGTCACCAACATATTTATTTCAATGTCAGCTAACTGTATCACAGAAGTTCGGTCTATTCCGTGTCACAAAAGTTCAATTCATTCTTCAATAATTCCCCAATGCACGATCTGATTCGGTATTTAGTCCAGTGACTCATCACAATTATCCAAGGTCAATTAAAAGTCTTCAGGAATATAAGGTGGATCTAGATATTGATTCCCAAAACAACAAAGGTAACATCGAAGTAATTACTCACACAATACACATAGTCCAGACATCCCCATAATGCTGATTGTAAAGTACAATAACATCGAAGCAGGCAATTTCTGACATAATACACGTGTTCTCAATTCATTCAACAGTTTACAGTTCACAATTCAGTTCAATATTCAATTCCCTGTTCTATCGAGTCTTTCCACATTATCTGATAGTCATCAAAAGCATAAGGCAATTCATATATAAACCTCCATAATGGCAAAGGTATTATCAAAGGAGTCAATCACATGTTAAGCACAATTTACACATCCTCAGGGCCCCAATTACAGGATATAATGGCGCTGGGCAGGCGTTCACAAGGTGTACTGAATTCGCACACTTATGGATAATCAGGGTTTTTCAAGCTTCTTGGATGTCTATAATATCTGCATAGTACCAAGGGATGACATTCCGAACAAAACAAAGGAATAATCGTCTCGGAATCAAGCACACCTGTTCACGACCGTCGGTGGCCGACTCGAGATCGATCAGTCAAACCCACCCGTACGAAACCGTCGGTGGCAAAAGGTATCTCGATCAAAGGTGCTACATAGGCTTAACGTCCCCTAGCACGAAAGGACGCCCCAAGAATGTCATCAAACAAACATAATACCACTCACCATAACCTGATTTCCCAAAATCTGATAACACTGAAGCAGCCACTCTCCCTTACAAAACATATTCTGATCAGTCAAAGACAAATGTTCAGTACTGCTTATAATCAAATCAATCTGCCGTCATCGGTTCCCATAGCGTCAAACAAGCAGGAATACGACAACACACCAGCATTGTTCCTTAAGACACCCAATCACTGGATTTGCACAATTCAGTTCATTCATAACACATATGTCCTCAATAGTTGAGGGTTGGTTCTCAGTGGTGTTCATGGTTAGATCAATCTGTTGATAGTCCACAAGGGTCTTTCAAATAAGTCAAGTATTCCAACGGACTCAAGTTTTGGGTCCATCAGTTTTTCTGCCAAGAATAATCTGGCCATTTATTTATAAACCATCCGTGATCCCTCTTAACAAAAGCAACTCAAGCAAAGGTCTAGCCAAATTTAATCAAACAAAGGTTCCATCACATTATATCCAATGGGGATTCTATCAGGTCAAATCAGACGAAGGTTCTATTGGATCGAATTAGATAAAAGTTTTCTCAAATGGGGTATTTAGTTCTGTAAGACACACTTCGTTTGTCTAGGCACATGGCTGATAGTTTCACAACTGCCCTAAGTTCATCAGTTTTCAAAGTCAAATTGGAGTCATTTATCATAACTGTTCATATCAAAATATCTCAAGTCATGTACAATACGGCATTGTCCACATAAGTTCAGGTATACAGTGGCATGCGCATGCAGTTATTCATATTAGGAGGTATGTACCATAATCAATACAGTAGTCCCCAAACAAGTCTTATACACAAGCACATGGTGCACAGTAATATATTAAATGAAGTTTCCCGGTTATACATATGATAGGGTCTGTTATGCAAAAGTTCTAAATCAATCACAAAAGCATAGGTTTACGAGTCGAGCTTAATATAATCACATAGTCCAGTCAACTTCCTACTAATCAAAATGCACGATCTCACAATTCATAGAGCTCATTATTTGGGGTGCTCAACTCGATCACAATCACAAAGTCATAATTCCAGTGGTTTAGTCATTGAAGGCAGTAACATAGCAAATCAACCTGAGCATAGGTTTAGATATACATGTGCACGTGCAGAGCCAATCAATATCCCAAAACGTATTTCACAAATTTCCTAAACGGGGCATATACTTCCAATGAATACAGTCTCGATCATGTAGGTCTAACCGATCCAGATACACATGCAGCAGATATGAAATATATGCCGATCCGAATCAAATAATATCCCAAGCGAAGATGTACAAACGCACTAATTCAGAATCAATCAACACATAAGCATTCATCTGAAAACAGTATAGATACCTGGGATAATGGTTACAACATTCTGAGTAGCAATTCCTACCACTGGTACGGATTTAGCCAAGGCAGAGGATTCATTCACATTTACCATATCTATAACGAGCCCCAGAAGCCCGATAACAACATCCTCGGTGTTTCTCACACTGGTGGTGGCAAGGTTCTTGCCGTAGCGGCAACTGACGCTGTTGTCTCAAGATCTCTGCCAATTCTTGTACTACTCTTTCCGGACTATTAAGTCGGGCTGTGGATGAACCTTCCAACCCATATGCCCTTAATTTGCCCATACTCCACACAAATTCTTATCAAACTTTACCAAATACTGGGATGCCCAATACGAAATTAAACACAAAATCACATGAGTACATTCGCACATAAGCACATTGTTATATTCTCCTTTCACATATCGTACGCAATTAATCACTTACGTAATAGATAATTGCATATTTATCAAATATCGCATGCTGAACATTTACTAAGTAATTATATACTCGAATCATGTTCATATTTCAAACAGACACCCGCAGGCAGAATTGAATGCACATAAACAACTTTTCATGTATGTGCATTATAACGAAACAAACTTGTTGTACACATTAGTGTAACAATTCATATCTCATATTCAAATCATATGTGGTATTTCTTTTAGCGTGACATATCATGTTGGTCAAGCATATCAACGTATCTCATACATAGGCCACGGTATTATTTCCCCCGGGCGCGGGCTTCATGACCATAAGCCACAGTATCATGTCCTCTGGGCGAGGGCCTCTGCTAAGGATACCACAATTATGTTCAAGGAGAATTTAGGAAATCATTCATACACAACATAGCATTCCAGGGTACTTGTCATTTCATATCATTAACAAATATTTAAAGTTAAACACAACTTTACGGAGTTCTTATTCACCGTCTGATTAAACTTGCATTATACAAGATACAAAAGATTCTATAAATATGCATATACTAGAGAGCATATGTAACCAAACAGTTTGCAATGCAAGTATAGCACAACTTATAGCACATAATTGCCCAAATCAAAACACTTAAGCATATTCTCGATGCTTTCGAATTCATACTTATCACATGAATGCATCCTAGATCTTTTCTAGACGCTTATTGCTCTTTTGGACAAGTGTGTGAGTTATTAACTCGTGCTCTGATACCACTCTGTCACGACCCGAACCCGCCCCCATGGGTTAAGGACGTAACCGGCCAGCAATCCTCAGATTACCTACGGCCTCAAACCAAAACAGACTTAACACATCAGAGTAAAGGGGCCAAAAGGGAAGCAAAATTTAAAAACTTTGTCCATAGAGCTGTGCTTACATGGCACATCAAAACAAACCATACATATGCACGTTAATAACTCACAACAGAAACATAGCGACATAGGTTCTGTACAGACAGGATCATCCAAAACTAAGTCAACCCATAAAAACTATAAGCAGACATATACAAAACTTCGCCAACCTGACAAAATGTAAATACATAACAAAAGACGAAAGACGGGTCTCGTGCGTGAGACACAAGGGCTGACTCTCTCAAAACCTTAGTGGTTCCATACAGACTTCTCTGAGGCTGGGTCTGGACTTCTCTTGGCTCACCTACAAACACATAAATGAGCGTGAGCGATAGCCCAGTGAATAATATCAAATATAACAATTACATAACAATATGTAGATCAACATGCTCCAAACGGCCTTGGGCCCAATTCCTATTCTATTTAACAGATATAAACTATTACGAAATTCAAAATCAAATGACCTGTAGTTCAAAATTTCTGCCTTTGGCCCATTCGGGTTTCCATCATGGAAAAATGGCCTTCGGCCATTCACTTATGTCGAAACGGCCTTCGGCCCACTCATTTCTATCAAAATGGCCTTCGGCCCATTCATTTCTATCAAATGGCCTTCGGCCCATTCATTTATGTCAAAACGGCCTTTGGCCACCTCGTTCATGTCAAAACGGCCTTCGGCCTACTCAATCATGTCAAACGGCCTTTGGCCTACTCGTTCATGTCAAACGACTTTGGCCTACTCATTCGATGTCAAAACGCCTTTGGCCTACTCGTTCATGTCAAACGACCTTCGGCCTACTCATTCATGTCAAAACGGCCTTTGGCTACTCGTTCATGTCAAACGACTTCGGCCACTCATTCATGTCAAAACGGCCTTTGGCCTACTCGTTCATGTCAAACGACCTTTGGGCCTACTCATTCATTTCACGACCTTTGGTCCATTCAAGTTTATCAAAACGACCTTTGGTCACTCATGTTCATCAAACGACCTTGGTCCATTTATGCTTATCGAAACGACCTTGGGTCCATTTATGCGTTTATATCAGGCTTACGTCCACAATCCCAATTAGCAATTCATTAAAGCAAGGGAGTAAAATTGGACATTCACAAGCATTCAAAATATCGATATTACTCACAGTGATCGGTTGTGGATTTGCCCTGAGCTTACCCTACACGTTTCATGAACACAAAAGGTCACTAATAGTTCAGATCCGTTCTTTAATTCACATATTCTCTTTAGGCTTTATTATTTATCTCATTACTCATTTACAATGACTTAACATATGCCTAAGAAGTGCTTGCAATAAAGAGAACGGAAAACAGAACACAAAATGCAAAACGTGATTTCAGAAATAGGGTCCCGCTCGAGCGTGGACTTCACCCGCTCGAGCGACCCTTAAGTCTGCAAAGTACTGGTTGCCTTCAATTCAGCGTCGAGCGTGAACTCGGCCGCTCGAGCGGAACTATTGTCTACATAGCTCTCCCGCTCGAGCGTAAACTTCTCGCTCGAGCGGGAACCATTGTCTGCAGAAAGTGCTGGAAGCTCGATTTCTCCGCTCGAGCGGCACTTCACCCGCTCGAGCAGTACATCGAAATTTGGTTTTCCAGATTGAGTTCTTGAGCTTCATCTCGACATTCAAAGGCTCTAAATGCATGATTTGGCCCAAACTTCACATATCATGTATTAACATGGTACAAACATAGAATTACAACATATTGGAGCTCAATTTCATGAATTTTTTACATGCATGGCTCATTTCCACCAACTCATTTACCAATGTAACCATTCATGCATTCAAGCTCATATCTTCTCAATTGTACATGCATGTGATGGATTAGCCACATTCTCAACTAGATAACGAAATGGTGATCAAGACATGAGTTTCCTTAATATTTCACATGGGTTATACACATTTGTGCTCAACATGCAAATTTCAAAGTATTTCTTACATGCATGCAGCATATTAAGCTTCATCAACAAAACACAACTCAACTTCATTACAATCTTGTTCTTAACTCACCAAGATAGCGGATCATGCACAAATTACAATTATAAATCCAAGAATCACTCACCTAGGAGCTTGATCCTCACAATCAATGATCAAATCTTGAATTAGACTTCCAATCTCCAAAGTTTCAAGACCAAAGTTGCACAATCCCTCTTTCTCCCTCCCTATAGTCGGCTCTCCCTCTCCAATTGAGTTCAAGAATCAGCCAAAATAAGCTAAGGGAGAGAAATAAGGTGTAGTGCTCAAATATATTAAGTCCCACTAAGTCAATATAATAATATAAAATAATGGGGTACTTATTTATCATTCAATCAGTTTAAATTGGCCAGAATCAAATTTTCAAATTAAATTTCACCGTAGGCTCTAAAATTATGCCAATCACAATGGCGCAATCAATTTCGGGTTCCGTGGCCTGATAAGGCCTTCAATTTAATTCTCAAGGCAGATTATTCAACAGATATTCCTGCGGTGAACAGATAGCAGCTTCAGAACCAATATTTTCACATAATGGAACACAAAATCATATCAAAACACAAATCACATCATGTTAAGGACCAATTAACGTATTACGGAACAGAGGTATTACAGCACATTGAGAACCATCCCCCACTATTGAGGAACATATGTGTTAAAAATTGAACCGAATTGTGCAAACTCCATGATTGGGTGTCGCAAGGAGTATTGTCTCATCTTTGTTTGTTTGACGCTATGAACCGATGATTGGTAGATTGATTTGATCATAAGCAGTACTGAACATTTGTCTTTGACTGATCAGAACATGTTTTGTAAGAGAGAGTGGTTGTTTCAGTGTTATCAGATTTTGGGGAAATCAGGTGTAAGCGAATGGTGTTGTGTTGCTTTGATGACATTCTTAGAGTGTCCTTTCGTGCTAGGGGAGGTTTAAGCCTATGTAGCACCTTTGATTGAGATACCTTTTGCCACCGACGGTTTCGTGCGGGTGGATTTGACTAATCGATCTGGAATCGGCCACCGACGGTCACGAACGGGTGTGCTTCGATTCCAAGACGATTATTCTTTTGTTTTGTTCGGAATGTCATCCTTTGTATTATGTAAATGTTTTAACATCCAAAAACTTTGAGAAAAAAAAACCTGATTGTCGAAAGTACGTGAATTCAGTACGCTTTGTATATAAACTACTCAGTGTCATTATATTCTGTGATTGAACCCTGAGAATATGATGAATTGTGTTGACATGCGATTGACTCTTTGATTAATGCCTTTGGCATCATGGGGATTTACGTATATGAATTGTCTTATGTTTGACGACTATCAGATAAAGTAGAAGACTCGATGGAACAGAGGAATTGAATACTGAACTGAATTGTGAATTGCAAACTGTTACTGTTGAGTGAACTGAGAATACGTGTATTCTATTAGAAGTCGACTGCCTCAGTGTTGTTGTATTTTACAATTGGTACTATGAGGATATACGGACTATATTACGTTGTAATGGGTATATTTTGCCTCGATACTACCTTTGTGTGGTTAGAAATCGGTGTCTGATCCACTTTTGAATTTCTGAAGACTTTTGAATTGACCTTGGATAACTGTGATGAGTCACTGGACTAAATACCGAATCGGAATTATTGAATTGTGGAACTATTGAAGAATGAATTGAACTTTTGTGACAAGGGAGTAGACCGAACTTCTGTGACAAGTTAGCTGACATTTGAAATAAATATGTTAGTGACCTGCTTTGAAGAGGGTAATTGGTGAATGTGTGTCTAAGTATTTTTCGGGACCAACAGGTCGAAGCCGAATATCAGATGGTGGCGGAACTACTTCAATCTCTCTATTTTGGAATGGAAATGGGAATATGTGACTACGAATTTTGTTGTGGGGCTACCTTGAGCACCCAAGGTATAAGTCCCGTTTGAGTTTTTGAATATGGGATTACTGAGTTGCCTGTCTCCTCCCTGTGAAATTTTTGTAAGATGCTTGTAGACTAGTCACTGTTATACCAATAAGATTGCTTGTTTGCATGAGGTCCCAGTATCTATTATTTTAGACAGAAATTTTAAAATGTGTTTGAATTTTGACAAGCCTTTAAGAGGCAATGAGAACTGAATTGGGATTCAGCACTACTTTTGTCACGACCCGAACCCGCCCCTATGGGTTAAGGACATGACCGGCCAGTAATCCTGAGATTACCTACGGCCTCAGACCAAAACTGACATAACCTGACAGAGTAAAGGGGCCAAACGGAAGCAACAAATAAAAACTTTGTCCATAGAACCGTGCTTATATGCACATCAACAGACTATATTCAGTTACGTTAATAACCCACAGTTCAAAAGTACAGTTTCACAAAATTCATTACAAACAGGATCATCCAAAACAAGTCAACCTATGACAGACTATTTACATATCTACATAAAGTCCTTGCCGGCAAGACAAAATATAATTACATAGCAAAAGGCAAGGGTAGGTCTCAAGAGTGAGACGCAAGGCTGACTTCCTCAAAACTCGGATTTTTCCTAGCAGACTTCACTGGGGCTGGGTTTGGACTTCCCTTGGCTCACCTACAAACACATGAATGAGCGTGAGCGATAGCCCAGTGAATAATATCAAACATGACAGTTACATCACAATATGTAGAACGACATGCTCCAAACGGCCTTGGGCCCAATTCATACTTTTATTTAACGAATATATATATAACTATACAAAATTCAAATCAAGTAACTGTAGTTCTAAACATTCTGGCCTTTGGCCCACTCGGGTTTCCGTTCATGGCAAAACGGCCTTCGGCCCATTCACTTATGTCGAAACGGCCTTCGGCCCATTCATTTCTGTCCAAATGGCCTTCGGCCCGTTCATTCATGTCAAAACGGCCTTTGGCCCACTCTTTCATGTCGAAACGGCCTTCGGCCCACTCATTCATTCATGTCAAAATGACCTTTGGTCCATTCATTCTTATCAAAACGACCTTTGGTCCATTCATTTACATCAAACGACCTTCGGTCCATTCATTCTTATCAAAACGACCTTTGGTCCATTCATTTACATCAAAACGACCTTCGGTCCATTCATTCTTATCAAAACGACCTTTGGTCCATTCATTTATTCCTGTCAGACTTTTGCCCACAATCCCAATTAACAACTCATAAAGTTTATAAGGGAATAACAATTGGACATTGACAAGCTTTCAAATATTGATATTGCTCACAGTGATCGGCTTGTGGATTCGCCCTGGAGCTTGACCCTACACATTCCATGCACACAAAAGGGTCATTAACAATTCAATCCGTCCCTTAATTCACATATTCCTCTTTAGGCTTTATTCTTATCTCATAAACTCATTTATAATGTTTAACACACGCATAAGAGTGATTACAAGTGAAGGAGAACGGAAAACGAAACACAGAACGCATGAACAAAATTCCAGGAAACAGGGTCCCCGCTCGAGCGTCAATTTACCCTCTCAAGCGGACCCTCAAGGCCTGCAAAAGTACTGGTTGCATGAAAAATACGCTCGAGCGTTAAATAGGGCGCTCGAGCGGAAGGCCTGTCTACAAAGATTCACGCTCGAGCATGATATGTCCTGCTCGAGCGAACATCCAACTCTGCAAAAATGCTGGGAGCACGATTTTCCCGCTCGAGCGGCCATTACCCCGCTCGAGCGGACATCGAAATTCTGGAAAACCCAGAACTGTGTTCTTGAGTTCCAAATCGACTTTCCAGCCACAATTCTTGCATGCAATGGCTCAAATCTCAATATAATCATACTAACATGGCACCAATGCAAGATTATAACATTATGAAGCTCAATTTCTTGGTTTATCCACATGCATGTCCCAAAATATGTCAAACTCATTCTAACATAACAAATTTATACATTCAAGTTCATATCTTCACAAATTGTAAATGCATGTGATGAATTGCCACATTCTCAACTTAGACAACATAAATGGTGCTCAAGACATGAGTTTCCTTTAACATTTCACATGTATCATACACATTTGTGCTCAAACATGCAATATCAAGGTGATTTCCTACATGCATGAGTTCTAAGACTTCAAACTCAACAAAAATCAACTTATTACATGCTCTTGATCACAAACAACTCTTGGACTCACAAGATTACAAGTTCAATTCATAATTTCAAGAGTCAATGGCTTACCTAGAAGTCCAATTCTTCAATCTATGATCCAATTTAAGTTGGACTTCAAGATTCCAAGCCTTCAAGATCAAACACAGATTTTTCTCTCTTCTCTCTCCCTAATGGCCGGCCCTCTCCTCTCCTTAGAGTGTGTATCAGCCAAGTGAGAATTAGAGAGGGAGTTTAATTGAGTAGTGCTCATATACAACAAGACCCCACTAAGTCACAATATAATAGTAGAGGGTAATTGGGCACCCATTTTACCAATTTAATCAACTTAATCTGGTCCAAATCAATTTTTCAATTAAATTTCACCGTAGGCTCTAAAAATTATGCCAATC
The DNA here is from genome assembly GCF_004153795.1 of Camellia sinensis. Taxonomy (NCBI): domain Eukaryota; kingdom Viridiplantae; phylum Streptophyta; class Magnoliopsida; order Ericales; family Theaceae; genus Camellia; species Camellia sinensis. The sequence goes on along the minus strand of NW_021025200.1, from coordinate 1,984,930 downwards.
ACAATGGCGTAATCAATTTCGGGTTCTGTGTCCGATAAGGCCCTCGATTAAATTTCCAAAGTTGATTAGTCAAACAGATATTCCTACGGTAAACAGATAAAACTTCAAAATCACATATATTCACATAATGGCACATAAAATCATGATAAACACATAATCATACTCAATTTAAGGACCAATTAGCATACTACGAAACAGGGGTGTCACAACTTTCCATCCATAAATTGATGTATAGTCAGAAGGAACTATTTAGACTCTGGGATAAATGCTCCGAATGTGTACTTTAGATCTTCGAGAAGTCAGAAAAAAATCTGTCCATTGTTGGCAGACTCTGCTTACAACAAAAGCTTACGCTCTAGTTTCAATATGGCACCATACAAGCTTTGTATGGAAGAAAAGATAAGTCTCTGACTGGTTGAGGACTGAGTTTTGTTTGACTTTGGGGCTAAGTAAGTGGCTATCAAAAAGGATTGGAACCATTGAATGAAAAGTGTTTCGAATTATGCCTGGCTAAAGGTAAATTAAGTTTGGAGGACCAAACTTCCTAAAGAGGGGAAGACTGTAATACCCCTGTTCTGTAATATGTTAATTGGTCCTTAATATGATGTGATTATGTGTCTTGATATGATTTTGTGTTCCATTATGTGAAAATATGTGGTTTTGAAGTTCTATCTGTTCACCGTGGGAATATCTGTTGAATAATCTGCTTTGGGAATTAAATTGAGGGCCCTATCGGCCACAGAACCCAAAATTGACTACGCCTTTATGATTGGCATAATTTTTAGAGCCTACAGTGGAATTTAATTGAAAATTGATTCGAGTCAGATTAAATTGATTTAATTAATGGTTTAGTGCCCAATTATTTGATATTTATATTTTTGGCTAGTGGGACTTATTTTAAATGGGCATTCTACACTCAATTCCCTTTTTATATTCATTTGGGCTGATTTCAACTCTAAGATAAGAGAGGGGAGGGTTGGCTATAGAAGGAAAAAGGGGAGAGTTGTACAATTTTGGTTCAAGACTTGAATCTCTTGAAGATCTAGCTCAAGATTTGGCTAGAGCTTGAGTGTTGAAGCTCTTTGGTAAGTGAATTCATGGACTCTTGTTTGTAATTTGTAAGTTCAAAGTTGAAAAATGTTAAAGAACATGAATTGAGTTGGTTTTGTTAAATTTGAAGTCTTAGAACACATGCATGTAGGAAATTGTTATGAATTTCCATATTTGAACACAATGTGCGTGTAATTGCTTTGAATGTTGCATGTTTGAGCTCAAAGGGGTATGGTCCATGTAAATTTGTAGTTGAAGCTCATGTATAATCACCATTGGTATCATCTAAGTTGAGAATGGGAGCTAGACATCACATTCATGTACAATCTATGAAGATAAGAGCTTTGAATGCATGAAGGTGTATGCTAGAATTGAGTTTGGTGTCAATTTGAGCCATGCATGTGTTAAATCCTTAAAATTGAGCTCCAAGAAGATGTGTTTTGGTGTTTATACCATGTTAGTACAAGTATATGTGAAATTGGAGCCATTAAGAGCATGAAATGATGGTTTGAATGTTGAAGGGAGCTCAAGAACTTAATCGGGAAAACCCAAATTTTTGATGTCCGCTCGAGCGGGGTGATTGCCGCTCGAGCGGGAAAATCGTGCTCCCAGCACTTTTTGCAGAATTGGATTTCCGCTTGAGCGAGATATCTCACGCTCGAGCGGGGAGTTTTGTAGACAAGCCTTCCGCTCGAGCTCTCTATTTCACGCTTGAGCGTATTTTTCATGCAACCAGTACTTTTACAGGCCTTAAGGGTCCGCTCGAGCGGGTAAGTTGACGCTCAAGCGGGGACCCTGTTCTCGAAATTTTGTATGCTCATTCTGTGTTTCATTTTCCGTTCCCTTTCACTTGTAAGCACTCTTAGGCATATGTTAAGCATTGTAAATGAGTTAATAAGATAAGAATAAAGCCTAAAGAGGAATATGTGAATCAAAGAACGGATTGAACTGTTAGTGGCCCTTTTGTGTTCATGAAATGTGTAGGGTCAAGCTCTAGGGCAAATCCACAAGCCGATCACTGTGAGTAATATCGATATTTGAATGATTGTGAATGTTTGACATAAGTGATTGGGCCGAAGGCCGTTTTGACATGAATGATTGGGCCGAAGGCCGTTTTGACACGAGTGTATGGGCCGAAGGCCGTTTTGACACGAGTGTATGGGCCGAAGGCCGTTTTGACACGAGTGTATGGGCCGAAGGCCGTTTTGACACGAGTGTATGGGCCGAAGGCCGTTTTGACACGAGTGTATGGGCCGAAGGCCGTTTTGACACGAGTGTATGGGCCGAAGGCCGTTTTGACACAAATGAATGGGCCGAAGGCCGTTTTGACATAAATGAATGGGCCGAAGGCCGTTTTGACAGAAATGAATGGGCCGAAGGCCGTTTTGACATAAATGAATGGGCCGAAGGCCGTTTTGACATAAATGAATGGGCCGAAGGCCGTTTTGACATAAATGAATGGGCCGAAGGCCGTTTTGACATAAATGAATGGGCCGAAGGCCGTTTTGACATAAATGAATGGGCCGAAGGCCGTTTTGACATAAATGAATGGGCCGAAGGCCGTTTTGACATGAACGGAAATCTGAATGGGCCAAAGGCCAGAATGTTTGGAACTACAGTCACTTTATTTGAATTTCGTATAGTTATATAATTGTTAAATAAAAATAAGAATTGGGCCCAAGGCCGTTTGGAACATGTTATTCTACATTGTTATGTAACTTCTGTATTTGATTTGATATTATTCACTGAGCGTTCGCTCACGCTCATTCATGTGTTTGTAGGTGAGCCAAGAGAAGTCCAAACCCAGCCCTAGTGAAGTCTGTGAGGAGCAACAAAGGTTTTGGAGAGTCAGCCCTCGTGTCTCACGTACGAGACCTGTCTTCGCCCTTGTGTTATGTATTTATATTTGGTCATGTTGGCGAGGACTTTGTGTATATCTATACATAGCTGTGATGGGTTGACTTAGTTTTGAATGATCCTGTTTGTACAGAACTTATGTCACTATGTTTCTGACGTGAGTTATTAACGTACATATGTCTAGAATGTTATGACGTGCATATAAGTACAGCTCTATGGACAAAGTTTTAAATTGCTTCCGTTGGGCCCCCATTAACTCTGTTAAAATACGTTTGGTTTGGTTTGAGGCCGTAGGTAATATCATGATTACTAGCCGGTTACGTCCTTAACCCATGGGGGCGGGTTTAGGTTGTGACAGAGTGGTATCAGAGCACGAGTTAATAACTCACGCACTTGTCCAAAAGAGCAATAAGCGTTTAGAAAAGATCTAGGATACATTCATGTGATAAGTATGAATTTGAAAGCATCAGAAATACGCCTAAATGTTTAATGTGAACGATTATGGGCTATAAATTGTGGATTGCGTGCATTGTAAACCATCGAAATATGTATGCTTTCCGGTATATGCATACTCGTGAATTTTTGTATAAAGTATAATGCAAGTTCAATCGGATGGTGAGTAAGAACTCTATAAAGTTACGTTTAGCCTTAATTATGTTATGATGATATGAAATGAATTAATGATTGTCCAAATTTTTCTGGAACGTAATTGTGGTATCCTTAGCGGAGGCCCTCGCCCAGGGGACATAATACTGTGGCTTATGGTCATGAGACCCTAACCCGGGGGAAATAATACCGTGGCACAGGCCCTCACCCTGATATTATTCACTGGGCTATTGCTCACGCTCATTCATGTGTTTGTAGGTGAGCCAAGCGAAGTCCAAACCCAGCCCCAGTGAAGTCTGCCAAGAACAACATGAGTTTTGGAGTGTCAGCCTTGTATCTCAAGCACGAGACCCATCCTTGCCATTTTGTTATGCATTTATATTTTGTCTTGTTGGCAAGGACTTTATGTATATCTGTATATAGTTTTGGTGTGGGTTGACTCAATTTGGATGATCCTGTCTGTAAAGGATTTTATGGTACTGTATTTTGTAGTGGGTTATTAACATATATGTGTATGGTTTGTTTGATATGCATATAAGCACGGCTCTATGGACAAAGTTTCAAATTTTTGCTTCCGTTTGGCCCCTTTACTCTGATGAGTCATGTCTGATTTTGGTCTGAGGCCGTAGGTAATCTTAGGATTACTGGCCGGTTATGTCCTTAACCCATAGGGGCGGGTTAGGGCCATGAGAAATTTACTGGGAATTTACTCAGTAATTTACTGAGTGTTTACTGGGAATTTACTGAGTAATTTACTAAGAATTTACTGAGTAATTTACTGAGAATTTTTGAGGAATTTACTGAGTAATTTGCTGAAAATTTACTGAGAATTTACTTGGAATTTACTGGGAATTTACTGTGAATTTACAGAGAATTTACTTTGAATTTACTAAGTAATTTATTGAGTAATTTACTGCAAATTTACTGAGTAATTTATTTAGTAATTTACTAGAAATTTACTGAGTAATTTACTGGGAATTTACTCAGTAATTTACTGAGAATTTACGGAGTAATTTACGGAGAATTTATTGAGGAATTTATTTAGTAATTTAAAAGGAATTTACTAAGTAATTTACTGAGAATTTCCTGGGAATTTGCTTAGTAATTTATTGAGAATTTACTAGGAATTTACTGAGTAATTTACTGAGAATTAACTGGGAATTTACTAAGAATTAACGGGGAATTTACTGATTAATTTACTGAGAATTTACTGGGAATTCGTTGAGTAATTTACTGAGTAATTTATTGAGTAATTTATTAAGAATTTATTGGAAATTTACTAAGTTATTTATTGATAATTTATTGGGAATTTACTAAGAATTTACTGAGAATTTATTAGGAATTTAGTGAGAATTTACTTGGAATTTGTTGGGAATTTACTAGAAATTTACTGACTTATTTATTGAGTAATTTATTGAGTAATTTATTAGGAATTTATTGAGTAATTTACTGAAAACTTACTGGGAATTTACAGAGAATTTACTTTGAATTTACTTTGTAAGTTACTGAGAATTTACTTGGAATTCACTAGGTAATTCACTGAGAATTTACTGGGAATTTACTCAGTAATTTACTAAGAATTTACTGGAAATTTATTGAGTAATTTACTAAGAATTTACTAGGAATTTACTGAGTAATTTATTGGGAATTTACTGAGAATTTTTTAAGAATTTATTGGGTAATTTATTGAGAATTTTCTAGAAGAGTACTGAGTAATATACTAGGTATTTACTGAGTAATTTACTGGGAATTTACTCAGTAATTTACTAAGAATTTACTAAGTAATTTACTGAGAATTTTCGGAGAATTTACTGAGAATTTAGTAGAAATTTACTGAGAATTTTCTTGAAATTTACTCAGTAATTTACTGGGAATTTACTGAAAATTTATTGAGAATTTACTTGGAATTTACTAAGTGATTCATTGAGTAATTTATCAGGAATTTTCTTAGTAATTTATTGGGAATTTACTGAGTAATTTGCTGAGAATTTACTCAGTTATTTATTGAGATTTACCGAGTAATTTGCTGGGAATTTAATGAGTAATTTGATGAGTAATTTACTAGGAATTTACTTAGTAGTTTATTGAGAATTTACTGAGTGATTTATTGAGAATTTACTGGAAATTTACTCATTAATTTACTGAGAATTACTCAGAATTTACTAAGTAATTTACTGAAAATTTAATGGAATTTACTGAGTAATTTACTTGGAATTTATTCAGTTGTTTTCTAAGAATTTACTCGGAATTTACTGGGAATTTACTGAGTAATTTACGGAAAATTTACTGGGAATTTGTTGAGTAATTTACTGAGAATTTACTGGTAATTTTCAGAGTAATTTACTGAGAATTTACTGGGAATTTATTCATAATTTACTGAGAATTTTCTGGGAATTTACTAAGTAATTTACTGAGAATTTACATGAAATTTACTGAGTAATTTACTGAAAATTTACTGGGAATTTACTGAGTAAGTTAATGAGAATTTACTGGGAATTTACTGAGTAATTTACTGAGAATTTGGCGGGAATTTACTGAGAATTTACTGGAAATTTACTGAGTAATTTACTGAGAATGTACTGGTTATTTACTGACTAATTTACTGAGTAATTTAATTAGAATTTACTTGGAATTTAATGAGAATTATTGGGAATTTACTCAGTAAATTACTTAGTAAATTCTCAGTAAATTCCCAGTATGTTGCTCAGAAAATTTTCAATAAATTACTCAGAAAAATCCCACTAAATTCTCAGTAAATTACTTAGTAAATTCCTAATAAATTCTCAATAAATTCCTAGCAAATTCGTAGTAAATTATTCAGTAAATTCCTAATAAATTGTCAGTAAAATACTGAGTAAATTCCTAATAAATTCTCAGTAAATTCTCGGTAAATTACTCCGTAAATTCTCAATAAATTCTCATTAAATTACTCAGTAAATTCCCAGTAAATTCTCAGTAAATTCTTAGTAAATTACTCTGCAAATTCCCAGTAAATTCTTAGTAAATTACTGAGTAAATTACAAATAAATTCTCAGTAAATTACTCAGCAAATTCCCAATTAATTCTCAGTAAATTACTCAGCAAATTCCCAATTAATTCTCAGTAAATTACTTAGTAAATTCCTATTAAATTCTCAGTAAATTACTCAATAAAATTCCCAGTAAAGTCTCAGTAAATTACTAAGTAAATTCCTAATAAATTCTTAGTAAATTACTCAGTAAATTCCCACTAAATTCCCAATAAATTACTAAGTAAATTCCTAGTAAATTCTTAGTAAATTACTCAGTAAATTCGTAATAAATTGTCATTAAATTTCTTAGAAAATTCGAATAAAATTCCTAGTAAATTCTCAGTAAATTACTCAGTAAATTCCCAGTAATTTCTAAGTAAATTCGAAGTAAATTACTCAGTAAATTCTTAGTAAATTACGTAGTAAATTCTCTATAAATTCGCAGTAAGTTACTCAGTAAATTCCAAGTAAATTCTCATTAAATTACTCATGAAATTCCCAGTAAATTACTAAGTAAATTCCCAGTAAATTATCAGAAGTTACTCAGTAAATTCTTAGTAAATTACTCAGCAAATTCTCAGTAAATTCCCAGTAAATTCTTAGTAAATTACTCAGTAAATTCCCAGTAAATTCTCAATAATTTATTAAGTTAATTCCTAGTAAATTCTAAGAAAATTACTCGGCGAATTCCCAGTAAAATCTCAGTAAATTACTCAGTAAAATCCCAGTAAATTCTCAGAAAATTCTCAGTAAATTACTCAGAAAATTCCCAGTAAATTCTTAGTAAATTTGTAACAACCCTTACTTCAACTTAGTCATACTTCCATACATTCATGTATGATCTTGTCTTGTTTTGCTTGAGTGTTGCCTGCATGCTTTGTTCTTGCCTGGTGTGTTGCCAAGGTCACCTTAAGCCTAGTCACCTTTGAACCTTTTTACACTTAGAACTATCTTGGAACCACTTTGGTTGACCTCCACCATCACCTAGGCATATTGGCCGAGATGTCATCATCTAGGCCGAGATGTTATCATCTAGGCGTCCTAGATCCTTGATCCTTGCACTTAGTGATTTTGTTCGTGGAATGGTATGACCTAGACCGAGGTGTGGCACATTTAGGCCAAGGTATGGCACAGCTTAGTCAAGTGTTGTCCTTCCAAACCGATGTCGTTGTCACCCTACTTGTCGAAGCTTTGCCCTTAGCCGAGATCATCACTTGCCGGAGTGCTCTTGCCGTTTAGCTTGTTGAACACACTTTGTCATGGTCTTGTCTTGTTAGTCAGTCACCTTCTTTAGTAGAGCCAATCAGCCGATGCCACGTGTCCCAACAGAGGGTTAAGTCAGTGACTGTCGAGAAAAACATATCATTTTGTATCAAATCTTGTCTTTTAGAGAGAGAGACTCCAAGAAGAAGAAGAAGGAGAAGCTTTTGAGTGAGAGAGTGGATTTCCAAGCTTGATCCCTAGAGATCGAACCGTTAGATCCGTGTTTTAAGGTTAGATTCGTGATCTACTCTTGTTATTCTTTATGTTGATCTAATCGCATTGCATGAGCTAACATGTTTCATGAACCATGCATTGCTTTGAAGTTCGGTTTTAGAAAGAGAAAGTGATATTCATGTGTTCTTGAAGAAAACCATGTTTTGATCCGAAAGTTTGTATCAAGATGCATGTTTTCGTGTTTGTTTTCATATGATCTTCAAGTATGGGCACCAAGGTCCATGTTTTCGAACTCATAGCACGAAATCTCAGACTTTGTAATAACAAGTTATGATTTAAGCATGCATGTTCTTCATCTTCTCCATCTTCATGTTCTTCATGTTCCTCAAAGGGAAATCCAGATTTTCTCGACTTCGTTTTTGAATGTGGCCGTCAGGACCACACCTCGGCGAGAAGGTGTGGGACCTCAGCCAAGACCTGGTTGGTGCTCAGCATGTTTTCCCGAGATGAGAAACAGTGTTTTGTTTTGATTTGACTTAGTTTTTGAAGAATGTCGAATCATCTGTTTGCATGTGAAGCTTATTTGAAAGTGCGTTCAATAGACTTTGCCATGTGTTTGTAGGACTTGGACTTTTGCCTTGACCCTGACGTTTGAAGAACTATATGAGTGGTATTTTTAATAAAGCTATGTTATAAAGTTTTGATAAAGCTTTGCTTTGCCTTGTTTTGATAAAAGTATTTGTTCAAGCATGAATGAATATCCCTATTTTTGTGTATCAAGTAAATACGTTTATTTTGATGACATTCTTGGAAGAGTCCTTAGTGCCAGGGGACTATAATGCAACTGCACCCTTGTTTTGAAAGTCCTTAGTGCCAGGGGACTATAGTGCAACTGCACCATCGTTTGAGATATCTCCCTTATTTTGTCTTGTTTTGCCACTGACGGTTTACCGCGTGGGTTTGTTTGTCCGGAATGTCATCATTTGCAATATGTTGATGCTAGTAAGCATCCCTAGAAGCTTTGAAGATTTGTTAGATGAACGTGGTTCATCCCTTGTTATGTAAAGTTTAATATGTATTGTTTTGAAAAGACTTCGGCTATTATTCATGCAAACCCTTTATTATTTATATCATTCACTGAGTACCCAAGCTCACCCTCTCCATATATATATGTAGGTGATGAGCAAGAAGGCGGTGACGCCTAGATGTGTTTCGCAAGTTTGTTTTGGATTCTTGTTATGTCGGCTTGACTTGTATTCATGTTAGCAATCTTGAAGATTATGCTTCTTGACCCGTAATACTTGTATTTTGCATACGTCGGCTTGAGAAGCCTTTTGATCAAGATGTAACATGTACTTTACTTTAATTGTAACCAAGTTGTAACCCATGTTAAGATGTATGCCATTTCATTTGATCTATGCACGGCTCTTATGGACCATTTGTATTTTAAATTATTGCTTCTGCATTTGCAAGCCCCTATGAATACTCTGTTTGTGTGTGAATCTTTGTGGGTTGGCCTTCGGTAATCTCAGATTACTGGCCATCACGACACCATCCTACTAGGGGCGGTTTGGGGTCGTGACAAAATTACTCAAAAAATTTAAAATAAATTCTCATTAAATTACTCAGTAAATTCTTAGTAAATTCTCAGTAAATTACTGGGTATATTCCTAATAAATTCTCATAAATTAGTCAGTAAATTCCCAGTAAAGTCTCAGTAAATTACTGTGATAACCCTGGTCCATATTATGCTATTTAATCTTAATTGTGAATGATATTATGTGTTTGATATGATTTTTGATGCCATTTATATGAATATATGTGGTTTTGAATTTCTATCTGTTCACTGTAGGAATATCTATTCAATTTACTGTTATAAAATGAAAATTGAAGGCTTTATCGACTGTAGAAAGCGAAATTGACTACGCCATTGTGATTAGTGTAATTTTTAGAGCCTACGGTGAATTTTAATTGAAAATTTATTTGGATCAAAATAATTAGATTCATAACAATTAATTAAGTGCCATTAATTGGCTATAATCAAATTTGATTAAGAGGGGCTATAAAAGGGCCATTATACACTCAATTCCTCTCTTTTTATTCAACTTGGCTGAGATTACTCTAAGGAAAGAGAGAGAGAGAGACGGCTAGAGAGGGAGAGAGGAGAAACAATTGGAGATTTGAGCATGAAGCTTGGAAATCTTGAAGATTAACTCAAGAATTGGCTAGAATTTGGGTGTTTGAAGCTCCTAGGTGAGTAAATTCATGGATTTTTGTTTCTAACTTTGTGAATTCAAAGTTGAATGATGATCAAGAACATGAATTGAATTAATTATGATGAAATTGAGTTGGTTTTGATGAATTAGAAGTCAATATACATATGCATGTAGGAAATTGCCATGAATTTGTATGTTTGAGCTTGAAATATATAATCCATGTTGAATCTTTGATTGAAGTTCATGCTTTTGATCATCTCTTCATCATTTAAATTGAGAATGAGAGTTATATCTCACATGTATGTACAATTCATGAGAGTATGAGTTTTAAATACATGTATTTGTTATGTTGGTGATGAGTTTGGAATAAATTGAGGCATGCATGTAATTGATCCATGAGAATTGAACTTCAAAATGTTGTAATTTAGCATTTGGATAATGTTAGAAGGTTTGAATGTGAAGTATAAGTCATGATATGCAAGTTATTTGAGTATGAATGCAAGTTTGAGCCTCAAGAACAACTCTGGATTTTCCAGAATTTAGCATGTCCGCTCGAGCGGGGAAAGCGCCACTAGAGCGGGAAATACGAGCTCCTATAAGTTTTGCAGACATGGGTGTCCGCTTGAGCGGGAAAGTTCACGCTCGAGTAGGGAGCCATGTAGTGAGACTTTCAGCTCGAGCGTCCGAATTCGCGCTCGAGCGTAAAAACGAGGCAACCAGTACTTTTGCAGACCTAATGGGTCTGCTCGAGCGGTAAAGTCCACGCTCAAGCAAGGACCCCTGTTTCAGAAAATTTGTGGAAGTGTTCTGCGTTTCATTTTCCATTCTGTTTCACTTCTGAGTACTCTTAGGCATGCATTGAACATTGTAAATGAAATAAAAGGATAAGAAGGAAGCCTAAGAGGGATGTATGAATTAAAGAACGGATTGAATCGTTTGTAACCCATATGTGTTATGTAATGTGTAGGGTCGAGCTCAAGGGTGAATCCACTGGCAGAACACTGTGAGTAATATCTTAATAAAGATATCTGAAATATGTTATTTGTCCAATTTTTCACTTCTATATAAGTCTTATAAGTTTGTTAATCTGAATTGTGGACAAATGTTTGCTGTGCCGAATGAATGGGCCAAAGCCGTCTGACATGAATGAAAGAATGAATTGGCCAAAGGGTATCTAACATGAATCAAAGAATGAATGGGTCAAAGGCCGTCTGACATGAATGAAAGAATGAATGGACCAAAGGTTGTCTGACATAAATGAAAAGAATGAATGGGCCAAAGGCCGTCTGACATGAATGAAAAAAATGAATGGGCCAAAAGCCGTTTAACATGAATGAAGGAATGAATGGGCCGAAGGTCGTATGTCATAAATGAATGGGCCAAAGGCCGTATGACATGAATGAATAGGCCAAGGGCCGTCTGACATGAATGAATGGGCCAAAGGCCGTCTGACATGAATGAATTGGGCCAAAGGCCGTCGGACAGGAACAATTGGGCCAAAGACCGTCAGATATGAATGAATTGGGCCGAGGCCGTTTGATGTGTTTGGAACTACAGTCACTTGACCTATATGTATGTATATATATATAGATAGATAGATAGAAATATGAATTGGGCCCAAGGCCATTTGATGTATGTTGTGCTAAATACTGTTCGTGTATCTTCTTTATTTGATATTATTCACTGGACTTTCGCTCACGCTCATTCATGTGTCTGTAGGTGAGCCAAGGGAGGCCCAAACCCAGCCTCAGTGAAGTTTGTGTGAAACGGTCAAGGTTTTGAAGAGTTAGCCCATACGTCTCACGCACGAGACTTGTTTCCGCCCTTTTGCTATTTTGTTATATTTTGTCATGTTGGCGAGAACTTTGGATTATGGTTGTATATAGTTTTGATTGGCTAACCATGACTTGAATGATCCTGTGGTGTAAAGCTTATATGTTAACTTATCTTGATGTGAGTTATTAATGTGTGTTTGTAAAATGTTATGACGTGCCATGTAAGCAAACCTTTATGGACAAAAATTTGAAATTGCTTCCATTTGGCCCCCTAAACTCTGTTAAAATATATCTGTTTTGGTTTAAGGCCGTAGGTAATCATGTGATTATTGGTCGGTTATGTCCCTAACCCATGGGGGTGGGTTCGGGTCATGACAATTACTTAGTAAATTCTAAGTAAATTATTCAGTAAATTCCCAGTAAATTCTTAATAAATTACTCAGCAAATTTCCAGTAAATTCTCAGTAATTTACTAATTTAATTCTGAGTAAATTATTATTAAATTACTCAGCCAATTCCCAGTAAATTACTCAGTAAATTCCCAGTAAATTACTCAGTAAATTCTAAGTAAATTCTCATTAAATTACACAGTAAATTCGCAGTAAATTATTCAGTAAATTCCTAATAAATTCTCATTAAATTCGCAATAAATTCTCAGTAAATTACTCATTAAATTACATAGTAAATTCTCCGTAAGTTCCCAGTAAATTACTCATTAAATTTCCAGTAAATTACTTAGTAAATTCCCAGTAAATTAATCTGTAAATTCCCAGAAAATTCTCAGAAAATTACTGTAACAACCCACATTTATGTCTTAGTCATGTTCATGAGCATCTGTATGATTATGACTTGTTAAGCTTGCATTTGTATGTTTGTGACTTGTTTTGCTTAAGTAAGGTCCATGCCTTGTTTTGTGTTTATGTGATTTGTTTTAGTGTTGTGAGCATGCTTTGTTCCTTCCTTGGTGTCTCGAGCCTAAGGTATGTTAAACCTAGGTCGTGCCAAGCCTAGGTTATGTTACGCCTAGATCATTCCAAGCCGAGGTCATCTTCAGTCTAGAATTATCCTGGAACCCCTTTGTTTGACCCCCACCTTCGCCTTGACATATTGGCCAAGATGTCATTATCTAGGCCGAGGTGTTCATCACCAAGGCCGAGATGTTACCTTTGAGCCTAAGTGATCTTGTCCTGGAGTGGTATGACCTAGACCGAGGTTTGGCACATCTAGGCCAAGGTGTGGCACAGCTTAGTCAAGTGTTGTCCTTCCTAGCCGAGGTCATTGTCACCTTAGTTGCCGAAGCTTTGTCCTTAGCCGATGTCATCACTTGCCAGAGTACCTTACCGAGTAGCTTGTTAGATACACTTTGTCATAGTCTTGTCTTGTCAATCTATCACCTTTTTGAGGAGAGCCAACCAGCTGTTGCCACGTGTCCGAGCTGAGTGTTAAGTCAGCCGGCAGAGGGAGAAACCTATCATTTGTTATATCTTTGTTTTGAAGAGGAGAGAGAAGCTCTAGAAGAGGGAGAGAAGTTCTTGAGAGGAAGTAGATTTCCAAGCTTGATCCCTAGAGAACGAACCGTTAGATCCGTGTTCTAAAGTTAGATTCTTGATCTGCTCTTGTCGTTCTTCATGTTCATGTTATTGCATTACATGATTGAATATGATTTGTAAGCCATGCATTGCTTTGAAGTTCGGTTTTAGAAAGAGAAAATAGCATTCATGTGTTCTTCAAGAAAAGTCATGTTTTGATCCGAAAGCTCATGCCAAGATCCATGTTTTTGTGTTTGTTTTCACATGATTTTCAAGTATGGGTACCCAGGTCCATGTTTTCGAACTCATAGCATGAAATCCCAGATTTTTGTAGTAAAGAAGTTATGATTTTAACATTCATGTTCTTCATGATCTTCATGTTCATGTTCTTCCTGTTCTTCACGGGTGGAAACCCAGATCTCCAGACCTCACTTCCCGAAGTGTAGTCGCCGAGATCACTCTTACCTAGACCTCACACTTAGGCCAAGCATCGTATCTCACCTTGGCCTACCTTGCATGATCACTTACTCTTTTGGTTTGTCTTGTGCGCACCTCGGCATGCAGCTGCACGCCAAAGCCTAGGTAGCCACACCTCGGCCAGGAGGTGTGGGACCTCGGCAAAAACCTGGTTAGTACCCAGCATGTCTTCCTGACATGTAAAGCAGTGTTTTGATTTCCAGCATGTTTTCTCGAGATCATTTGCATGCATGTAAGACTTGTTTTGAGAAGTGCATTCAGTATGCTTTGCCATGTGTTTGTAGGACTTGGACCTTTGCCTTGATCCCGACGTCCCAAGAACTATGTGAGTGGTATTTTTAATAAAGTTATGTTCTTAAGGTTTTGATAAAGCTTTGCCTTGTTTTGATAAAAGTATTTGTTAAGCATGAATGATATCCCTATTTTATGTATTAAGTATAAGCTTTGTTTTGGATGACATTCTTGGAACCATCCTTTCGTGTTAGGGGACGTTAAGCCTAAGTGACACCGTCCTTCGTGTTAGGGGACGTTAAGCCTATGTAACATAGTCCTTCCGTGCTAGGGGACTTTAAGCCTATGTAGCATAGTCCTTCCGTGCTAGGGGACTTTAAGCCTAGGTAGCACCGTCCTTTCGTGCTAGGGGACGTTAAGCCTAAGTAGCACCCTTGTTAAGATATCGGCCACCGACGGACTATGAACGGGTGTGCTCGATGCCGAGGTTATGCTTTTGTTTTGTCCGGAATGTCATCACCCCATGTTTTAAGTTGACGTATGTTAAGTAAGTAAGTAAGTTTTGAAAGACCAAGGTTCGATTGATGTTTTGTTTCAAGTCAAGTTAAGCTATGTTATGTATGGTTTTGACAAGGATATACTATGTATCGTTTGAAAAGATCTCGGGTATCATTCATTTAACCCCTTTATTATTTGTACCATTCACTGAGTATCCAAGCTCACCCTCCCTATGTATATATGTAGGTAACAAGCAAGAAGTCGGCTATGCCGAGATGTATGTTTTGTATGCATGTTATGTCAGCAGTGAGAATGTCGGCAATCTTGAAGTTTATGCTCCTTAGTTGTATTTCATGTATTTTGTATATATGTCGGCTTGAGAAGCCCTTTATCAAGATGTAATATGTATTTTTGTACTTCATTTTATTTGTATTCAAGTTTTAAAGCTATGTAAATATGTATGCCATTCCATTTGACTTATGCACTGCTCTTATGGACCACTTGTATTTTAAATTATCGCTTCCGCACTTGTGAGCCCCATATATTTATACTCTGATTGTGTGTGAATTTTGTAAGTTGGCATTCGGTAATCTCGGATTACTGGCTATCACAGCACCAAACTACTAGGGGCGGTTTGGGGTCGTGACAATTACTCAGTAAATACACGATAAATTCTCAGTAAATTACTGAGTAAACTCCCACTAAATTCTATGTAAATTACTCAGCAAATTACCAGTAAATTCTCAGTAAATTACTCAGTAAATTCCAAGTAAATTCTCAGTAAATTCCCAATAAATTCTCAGTAAATTCTCAGTTACTCATTAAATTCCTAGTAAATTTTCAGTAAATTCTTAGAAAATTACTCAGTAAATTCTGAGTAAATTCTCAGTAAATTCTCAGTAAATTACTTAGTAAATTCCCAGTACATTACTAAATAAATTCCCACTAAATTCTTAGTAAATTACTGAGTAAATTCCCATTAAATTCACAGTAAATTACTCAGTAAATTACTAAGAAAATTCCCAGTAAATTACTCAGTAAATTCCTAGAAAATTCCCAGTAAATTACTCAGAAAATTACCAGTAAATTACTCAGTAAATTTTCAGTAAATTCTCAGTAAATTACTCAGTAAATTACAAATAAATTACTTAGTAAATTCCCAAAAAATTCTCAGTAAATTCCAAGTAAATTCTCAGGAAATTACTCCGTAAATTACTTAGTAAATTCTTAGAAAATTCTCAGTAAATTTTCAGGAAATTCTCAGTAAATTTCTCATTAAACTCCTAGTAATTACTCAGTAAATTCACAGTAAATTACTCAATAAATTGACAGTAAATTACTCAGTAAATTTCGAGTAAATTGTCAGTAAATTACAGAGTAAATTCCCAGTAAATTCTCTGTAAATTCTCAAAAAAATCTCAATAAATTACTGAGTAAATTTCCAATAAATTTTCTGTAAATTATTTAGTAAATTACCAGCAAATTCTCTTTAAATTACTAAGTAAATTCCCAGTAAATTGCTCAGTAAATTCCTAGTAAATTCTCAGTAAATTAAATTCTCAGTAAATTACTTTTTAAACTCTCAATAAATTCTAAATAAATTCACAGTTAATTCTCAGTAAATTACTCAGTAAATTGCTAGTAAATTACTCAGTAAAATTCCAATAAATTCTCAGTAAATTACTGAGTAAATTCCCAGGAAATTCTCAGTAAATTACTCAGTAAATTCACAGTAAATTACTTAATAAATTCTTAGTAAATTCACTGTAAATTACTCATAAAATTCCAAGTAAATTTACAGTAAATTATCAGTAAATTAAAGAGAAAATTCCCAGTAAATTACTCAGTAAATTCTTTGCAAATTCCCAGTAAATTCCTAGTAATTCTCAGTAAATTACCAAGTAAATTCTCACTAAATTCTCAGTAAATTGTCAGTAAATTCTCATTAATTTACTCAGTAAATTTCAAGTAAATTCCAAGCAAATTCTCAGTAAATTACTAAATAACTTCTAAGTAAATTCTCTGTAAATTACTCAGCAAATTCCTATTAAATTCTCTGTAAATTTCCCATAAATTACCAATAAATTCACAGTAACTTCTCATTAAATTACTCATTAAATTTTCAGTAAATTATCAGTAAATTACTCAATAAATTCCCAGTAAATTACTCACTAAATTTCCAGTAAATTCTCATTAAATTACTGAGTGAATTCCTAGTAAATTCTCAGTAAATTTTCAGTATATTCTAAGTAAATTACTCAGTAAATTCTCATTAAATTCTCAGTAAATTACTCATTAAATTCCCAGTAAATTCTCAGTAAATTTCGAAAGAATTCTCAGCAAATTACTCCGTAAATTACTCAGTAAATTCCCATTAAATTACTCAGTAAATTCCCAGTAAATTCTCAACAAATTACTGAGTAAATTCTCTGTAAATTCTCTGTAAATTACTCAGCAAATTCTCATTAAATTCTTAGTAAATTCCTCGCAAATTACCAGAAAATTCTCAGTAAATTCCGAGTAACTTCTCATTAAATTACACAGTAAATTCCTAGTAAGTTTTTAGTAAATTACACAGTAAATTCCCAGTAAATTCTTAGTAAATTGCACAATAAATTCCCAGTAAATTCTCAGTAAATTGCAAGTAAATTACTCAGTAAATTCCCAGAAAATCCTAAGTAAATTGCTCGGTAAATTCCAAGTAAATTCTCAATAAATTACTCCGTAAATTCCCAATAAATTCTCATTAAATTACTGAGTAAATTACCAATAAATTACTCGGTAAATTCCCAGTAAACTCTCAGTACATTCCCAGTTAATTCTCAATAAATTACTCTGTAAATTCCCAGTAAATTCTCCATAAATTAGTCAGTAAATTCCCAGTAAATTCTCTTTAAATTCCCAGTAAATTCTAATTCAATTAATCAATAAATTCCCATTAAATTTTCAGTAAATTCCTTGTAAATTCTGAGTAAATTCTCAGTAAATTCCTAGTAAATTCTTAGTAAATTACTCAGTAAATTCCTAGTAAATTACTAAGTAAATTCTCGATAAATTTGTCATGACCCGAACCCGCCCCCATGGGTTAAGGACATAACTGGCCAGTAATCACGAGATTACCTACAGCCTTAAACTAAATCAGATATAATTTAACAAAGTTGAGGGGGCCAAACGGAAGCAATTTCAAACTTTTGTCCATAAAGCTGTGCTTACATGGCACGTCATAACATTTCTCAAACATACATTAGTAACTCACATCATGGAAAGTTAACATATAAGCTTTACATAACAGGATCATTCAAGTCATGGTCAGCCAATCAAAACTATATACAACCGTAATCCAAAGTTCCCGCCAGCATGACAAAACATAACAAAATAGCAAAAGGGCGAAAACAAGTCTCGTACGTGAGACGTGTGGGCTGACTCATCAAAACCTTGACTGTTTCACTCAAACTTCACTGAGGCTGGGTTTGGACCTCCCTTGGCTCACCTACAGACACATGAATGAGCTTGAGCGAAAGTCTAGTGAATAATATCAAATAAAGAAGATACACGAACGGTATTTAGAACAACATATATCAGACGGCCTTGGGCCCAATTCATATTTCTATCTAGTATATATATACAAATACGTCAAGTGACTGCGGTTCCAAACACATCAAACGGCCTCGGGCCCAATTCATTCATATCCGACGGCCTTTGGCTCAATCATTCGCGTCAAACGGCCTTTGGCCCATTCATTCATATCAAACGGCCTTTGGCCCATTCATTCGTATCAAATGGCCTTCGGCCCATTCATTATTTCATTCATGCCAAACGGCCTTTGGCCCAACCATTCTTTCATTCATGTCAGACGGCCTTTGGCCCAATCATATGGCATAGCAAACATTTGTCCACAATTCAAATTAACAAACTTGTAAGACTTATAGGAAAATAGGCAATTGGACAAATAACATACTTCAAAATATCTTTATTAAGATATTACTCACAGTGATCTGCTGGATGATTCACCCTTAAGCTCGACCCTACACATTACATAACACATATGGGTCATAAACGATTCAATCCGTTCTTAATTCATACATCCCTCTTAGGCTTCTTTCTTATCCTTTCAAACTCATTTATGATGTTCAATGCATGCCTAAGAGTGTTTAGAAATGAAAGAGAACGGAAAATGAAACACAGAACACCTTTACAAATTTTCTGAAACAGGGGTCCCCGCTCGAGCGTGGGTTCCGCCGCTCAAGCAGACCCTCAAGGTTGGCAAAGTACTGGTTGCCTCATTTTTACGCTCGAGCGTGAATTCAAACGCTCGAGCTGAAAGTCACACTACGTGGCTCCCCGCTGGAGCGGACATCAATGTCTGCAAAGAAAATTCTGGGAGCTCGCATTTCACGCTCGAGCGGCGCTTTTCCCGCTCGAGCGGACATGCCAAATTCTGGATTTTCCAGCAGCCATGTTGAGCTTCAAACAAGTATTCAAATTAACATATCTTGCATTTTATGACTCATAGTTCTCATATACATCTACTAACATGATGCTAACACCAATTCACCACATTATAAAACTCAAATCACATGAATTAATTACATGCATGCTCCAAATTACACCAAACTCATTTCCAACATAACAAATTCATGCATTCAAATCTCATACTCTTATGGATTGTACAAGCATGTGAAATATAGCTCTCATTCTCAAATTAAATGATGAAGAGATGATCAAAAGCATGAACTTCAATCAAAGATTCAACATGGATCATGTATTTTATGCTCAAACATTCAAAATTGTAACAATTATGTACATGCATGTTCATACAAGCTCCAAATTCAACAAATTCAATTCAAGTTATGTTCTTGATCACAATTAAACCTTGAATTTACAAAATCACAAACTCAAGCTTATGAATCCACTCACCTAGGAGCTTCAAACACCCAAATTCTAGCTAATTCTTTGAGTTTAACCTCCAATTCTCAAGCCTTTAGTTCAATCTTCAATTTGAGCTCCCCCTCTCTCTCTAAGTTCGGTTCTCTCTCTCTCTAGAGAGCAAAATCTGATTTGAGCTCAAAACAAATGAATGAGAGTGTAATTTGGCCCTTTATATAAGCTCCTTTAATCACATTTGATTATAGCTAATTAATAGCACTTAATTAATCGTTCTGAATCTAATTATTTTGATCCGAATAAATTTGCAATTAAATTTCACCGTCGGCTCTAAAAATTATGCCGATCACAATGGCGTAGTCAATTTTGGCTTCTATGGTTGATAAAGCCTTCAATTAAATTCTAGAGCAGTTAAATTAAATAGATTTTCCTACGGTGAACAGATAGAAATTCAAAATCACATATAATCATATAAATTACACTCAAAATCATATTAAACACATAATCACAAGCATAATTAGGATCAATTAGCATAATACGGAGCGGAGTTATCACAAAATTACTTAGTAAATGTCACGACCCCAAACCGCCCCTAGTAGTTTGGTGCCGTGATGGCCAGTAATCCGTCATTACCGAAGGCCAACTTTTCAAAACTTAACACAATCAGAGTATGAATATAGGGGGCTCACAAGTGCGGAAGCAATAAATCAAATGCAAGTGGTCCATAAGAGCTGTGCGTAGATCAAAGCAATGCCAAACATTCCAATTACTTTACAACTTAAATACAACAAGGTAAAAAGATACATGTTACATCTTGATCAAAAGGCTTCTCGAGCCGACATATACAAAATGCAGCTAATACAAGTCAAGAAGCATGATTTTCAAGATTTGCCGACATGCAAAACAGGGCATCGCCGACGTAAATACAAAAGTAAAGCCGACATAAGCACGAATCCAAAACAAGCATCCAAACGACCTAGGCGTCGCCGCCGTCTTGCTCATCACCTACATATATATAGAGGGGTGAGTACAAAACTCAGTGAATGGTACTAAAGATAAAGGTTTTGCATGAATATAGCCGGAGTCCTTCAAAACGAAACACATCAAACTTAGCAAGGCAAGGGATGAACCGTATTCATCGATCAAATATTACAAGTACCCAAAGGTGTTTACTGACATAGGCGAAACAAGGGATGAACCGTATCCATCAGTCAAATATCATAACATCGGCAAAACAAGGGATGAACCGTATTCATCAGTCAAGTACCATAACATCGACGAAACAAGGGATGAACCGTATTCATCATCAAATATCAAAACATCGGCGAAAACAAGGGATGAACCGTATTCATCATCAAATATCAAAACATCGGCGAAAACAAGGGATGAACCGTATTCATCATCAAATATCAAAACATCGGCGAAAACAAGGGATGAACCGTATTCATCATCAAATATCAAAACATCGGCGAAAACAAGGGATGAACCGTATTCATCATCAAATATCAAAACATCGGCGAAAACAAGGGATGAACCGCATTCATCAGTCAAGTACCATAACATCGACGAAACAAGGGATGAACCGTATTCATCATCAAATATCAAAACATCGGCGAAAACAAGGGATGAACCGCATTCATCAGTCAAGTACCATAACATCGACGAAACAAGGGATGAACCGTATTCATCATCAAATATCAAAACATCGGCGAAAACAAGGGATGAACCGCATTCATCAGTCAAGTACCATAACATCGACGAAACAAGGGATGAACCGTATTCATCATCAAATATCAAAACATCGGCGAAAACAAGGGATGAACCGCATTCATCAGTCAAGTACCATAACATCGACGAAACAAGGGATGAACCGTATTCATCATCAAATATCAAAACATCGGCGAAAACAAGGGATGAACCGCATTCATCAGTCAAGTACCATAACATCGACGAAACAAGGGATGAACCGTATTCATCATCAAATATCAAAACATCGGCGAAAACAAGGGATGAACCGCATTCATCAGTCAAGTACCATAACATCGACGAAACAAGGGATGAACCGTATTCATCATCAAATATCAAAACATCGGCGAAAACAAGGGATGAACCGCATTCATCAGTCAAGTACCATAACATCGACGAAACAAGGGATGAACCGTATTCATCATCAAATATCAAAACAT
>NW_021025200.1:1878698-1940054 GCF_004153795.1 Camellia sinensis | reverse complement strand
TACTCGAAGTTCAGTTGTTTATCCTTACGTGCCCATTGACCATCGACGCAGTTTGGAGGAGAATCTGCTTGTGGCATGGTATACATCCTCCATGCCTACAAAGATAGTGCACGTCACCCGACGCTTAGAAGAGGCACAAGGGTACAATCCATCATTCTTAGCCCAGAAGGCGAAGATTTGTTCTTCTGACTGGCTCGATTATATTAATGCCCTTGTTCCTTCTGCCCTTGTTCTATCTCCTGAAATAGAAGCATCCACACCTTCCCCTCCGCCAAATCCTTGCTGGACAGAGAGATTGAGGCTTGCCCTCTCCGCAAATTAGATCTTTCCACCTTACAAGCCTCCACCTTCCCTTACTCCAGCTGAGCGGAAGCAAGCTCAACTTCTGCTCACGGTTTTCCCTCACTTGCCCTTCAATGTTCTTGAGGACGAAGTCCCTCTCAAGAACCTTCGATGGGCTTGTGATATTCTGACTCGGGGTCATGTCCTCAATCCCCTCGCCCAAGCAGAGCTTTATATGTTTTTGGACCAACTTCCATTGCTTTTTCACTGGCATCGAACCTCCATGGCTACCACATAATCTTTAGACCAACTCTCGTCCCTTCGAGTTCGTGCCCAGTACGAAGCAGAGAACTTCATTGAAGAATTTAATGATTTCAAGAATAAAGATTCTGCGTACTGGGATGACTTGGATATAGACGAATTGGAACAAGGATTGAGAGAAACAGCATTTGAAATAAAGGCTGAAGAGCTCTTTTACGAAATGAGAGCATATAAACTCATGCAGCCAATTTTAGAAGAAATAGAGGATAGAATAAAGAAAGAACAGAAATTCATTGATCATAGTTAGACTAATTTCATGATCTTGTTATTTATTTCATTCCCTATTTTTATGAGCTTGAGTTTGTACCAAAATAGGGCCATTCGATGTAATTGCTCTTGTTTTAATACCACCAAGACTTTTTCTTTGTTTGGTATGGTTTGATCTTGTCCCCATTTGTCTTTAAAGCAAATTCAGGGCTTCGAACTGAACAATCTTATCCTTCGAATTTGGACTCGATCGTTTTAAATAAAACAATAAAAGAACCAACAATGAACCTTTCCAATTTATGGGATATAGTTAACAATTTTTGCTGATTTTCATTTAGAATTGGTACTTCGAATCTAACAATCTTACCCCTTAAAGCTTGTTTTGATCATAACCAACATATGGTCATGATTAGTATGATCAACAATTTTAAATTGACCATTTTTGCTTCGAAGAACAGTCCATGTTGTTTTTAGTCTAGAAAGAGAATCTTTCTTAAATATATACATAAACCAATTAATGGTTTTGATGTTTCAAACAACAATTCCCATTCTTAAGAGATCTTAAGTTTTGCTTCGAAGGATATTACTTTCATTGAGAAACTTAAAACAGGTCTTTAATTCCTTCGAAGTAAACAAATACTTGAGCATTCTTACATCCATAAGTATGAAATATACTTCGAAGCTGGCTTCTTAGTTTCGAAGCCATTTATTATTTGACTTTTGGCGCCAAAATCTGGTTTCGAAGCCAAATACTATACTTTAAAGCTGGCTTCAACGTCTGTGATGTGTTTTTCCCTCCAAAAGTATCAATATTGAAGGAAACTCTTCGTATTTATACTTTTAGTACTTAACGAATCACGCGATATATCTTCCAGACATAAAAGCTTTTAAAACCCTTTTATTTTGTGCTATGAAATCACTTGCTCGCTCAATACAGAAACCATTTATCTCTACTGATCTTCCACTTCGCTCTACTTCCTTTCCCAGCTTCATCTTTTGAGGAAGCGTTCGATCAATGGCTTCTTCTTCATTGAAAGTACCAGTCGTAGAACGTGCGAGCCCGTCTGTAGTCCTGAAAAGGATCATTGATGCAAAATGTGAAAAGTACAAGGCTGTGAAAAGTACAAGACGGACGCATCTTCATCCCTCGTCGTCGTGAGCAACAAGACTATGTGCTTGGGCCTATATTCAAGGAGATTCTTGCTAAGCTTCCAGCTCTATATCCTCGTCTAGAAGACCATTGTCTTCTTTATGAGGGTGGCCTTGACTGGAGGAATTGGAGGACGAATCGCCCCCACCGATGCTGGCCCACAGTGAGACCGGAATGGCAAGAATGGTATGATCGGGTTGTCCCTGATAGGACTCTGGACCTTTAAGAACTTTGCCTTCTCGATGCCCTCCGATTATCCAAGTCAACTATCTCAGAGGACCCCTTCTTAATTCCTACTGCCCTGTGCTTTTGGAATCCTGTTTTTAATTTCTTCCAATTCAAAAGTGGGATGATGGCCCCTACTGTCCTTGACATTTGCCATCTATTAGGATTATCTCCCATTGAAACCCCCATTGGACCAGATTATCCTGACCTAGCAGTCCCCTTTTTCCTCCCTTCTCTTAACTCATCCTATAGTGACTTTATCAAGGCTGAGAGAGGGTCCTGTGACCGATAGGGAATTCTTTTCTTTCTTACTATATTGGCTTTGCAAATTCCTTTTCTGCACCTCCTCTCAAAGAATCATGCCTGAATTTGTCCTTCTTGCCAAAGCCCTTATTTTACAAAAGAGGGTGGCTTTAGCTCCATACGTTCTGGGTCACGTATATAGAGCTTGTTTTCTTTTCTCTGAGAAACCCTTAGATGCCAATCAAGGGGGGCCATTTTGGATTCTTCAGCTTTGGCTTTTTGCTTATTTCATTGAGTTACAATCCAAATGCCTTAATTTTTTTGAGCCAAACCCTCTTACTCATGGCATGAGGCTAGCCAATGCTTCCCTTTATCTTTTTACTTTTGCTTTTTACTTCTCTTTCTTCCACCGACTTCCAGCTTCTCCTCATTCCTACTACTTTCGTCCCTTCAAACCCATGACCATTGGCCCATCTTGGTTGAAGAATTTCCTGAGTGATAGGCTCTGTACTTCACCTGCTCACAAAGACATATGGACCTCTATTTTAATCCGTAGAGAATTATTCATTGGGACCATGAACCCCAGAGCTTACAAATGCATTGCTGAGCCCTACTGTCCTGCTCAATTTGCTAGACAATTTGGCTTCTCACATGGGGTCCCAATACCTCTCTGTAGTAACACCAATCTAAATCTTACCACTAGGGATTTGAAAGTTCGTCGGTCCAGACTAGAAGAGGCAACTTCTAAGTTTATACAGGACTTGATCGATTTTGAGTATACCCCTTTTCTTCCTCAAGGTAACATGTTAAAGAGGTACCACAACTGGTGGGTGTCCAATATGGAAGTATATCTGACCATTTCTCCTCAAGACTTACTGATGGTGTTGGATGTGCCCAAGCCCAAAGGAGCTGGCGTTGCTATTCCTTCCACTGTCCTTACCACTTCAGTTCTTGTGCCTGCTACCACACAATCTGCTCCTGCTGCCTCGACTCCTCCTAAAGTTACTCGGGCCGCCTCGAAGAAAGGTATATACCCTTGTCTCTTCTCCTTTTTCTTTCTTTATAATGCTTTTAGCCTTATCTTTAGTTCTTCTTTTGTAATGGTGGTGTGGGTGCCTCACAGGGAGATTCTCCTCAGAAAACCCAAGCTCTAAATCTTCTCAAAAGCAAACGACAACAAAAGAAAATTAGACTTTTACTTGAGCCTGAAAAGGAAGTACCTGAAGTTCAAGCAGAAGAAAAAGAAGAAGAAGCAACTCAAGAGCAAGAGTCACCCTTGAAAAGAAGGAAAAGAGTGACCATCCCTTTTTCTGGCTTGGTTCAAGATCCCACTCATGAGACAGCTGTCAGAGTAGTGGAAGAGGAACTCACTTCTGAAGAATCTAAATCCCAAATTGGAGAGAAAGAAATTGAGAAGGAACAGGAAATACCAGTACAAAGGAAAAAGAGAAGGAAGATGACTGTCTCTCCTTCTGATTTGGTCGAAGACCCTATTCATGAAGCAACTGCTAAGGCAGTAGAATGAGAGCATTCTACGGCCATAATTGTTTTTGAGAGAGCTGAGAAGAGACGGCAACAGCAATTCTTAAGAGATGAAGCAGCTGCTGCTGATGCAATCCAAAGGGAAACTGTAAGAAGGCAACTTATTGCTGAGCACTATTCCCTTCGAAGCTCTCCTATTGCTGCTATCACTTCTGAAACAAGTAATTTCTTTCATGCATCTACTGTTTCTCTCTCATCAAATTTTTTGGTATTGAAACCTGACATTACTTTACATCTCTTCTTGTGCAGCAACAACTACTGAGCCTATTCTTCCAATAAGGACTCCCTCTGTTTCAGTTCAAGTTGATCAGATGCAAAATGTGAGGACTATTCAGATAATACTCCCACTTCCTAGGCCTACATTTAACGTACCCTCCTTTCATTCCTGCATCTCTTTCCTTTGGATTAAATCCGTATCTTCCTTTCTTATCTTTTGATCTACCTCAATTCAGTTCTCTTTCGAGCCTTGCTCTTCTCCTTCCTCCTAAGGAAATTCCAATTGCTGCTGCTCCATCTCTGATGGTAGCTGATTCCCCTATAGAGGATGATGGCAACTCTCCAACCCATGGTTTATTACCTTTACCTATTTCCAGCCCTTCTTTCCTTGACCTATTGGTGGCTAGGACCATAGAGACTACTGAAGATGCTCCACCCATTTCTCCTATCCCTTTGCAGTCTTCTGTGCCTTCCACCACTGCTCTTTCTGCACCCCTTATGTCTTCGAATGTGGTAGATATCTTCGAAACAAGACTAGCCAGTCTCTTTGACATGTCCTCTACCTCTCCAATAGCTAATTATGAGGCTGAGCCATTAGTTCTGGCTGATTCCTTGTTAGCAATTCTTGAGAGCTCCTTTTCCTTCAGTAGTAAGCCTTCTGCACCCTTGATGGACTTAGACAGCTGTCTGGAGTTATTAACATCCTTTTCAAGGATTCCTTTCGAGGCTTTACAAAGGCCTATAATAAGAAATGACTTTCTTCAGTGCTGCAAAGTTGTTGAGCAATCCAGTATAATTGTCTCAAGTCATCATTTATCTCAGGCAGCAGCTACTATTGACTTTTACATCAACATTTGTCATACTGCCAAGGCTGCAGAAGAGAACTTAGTGAGAGACCAGAGCTTTTTTCCACAGTACATGCTGAAGTCTCCAGGCTAAAGGAACAACATTCCTCTGTCTCCCATTTTCGAACCCAACTACTGGAGAGGAAACCTCAACTTGAAGAGGAGCTATCTGCAGTGAACCAGGCCTTAATCCGTACTGACACTAAACTGCAGAACACCAACCAAGGACTGGCCGATCGAAAGCAAGAAATGACCATAGCCATCCAGTTGTTTTCTTCATTTAAGAATAGGAAGTCTGTTGTAATAGAACAATTAAGGCATTGTAATGATTTCTGGGCCAATTTATGACAAAATGTATTTAACTCTTTATGAAAAAACAAATTCTGATTTATCATTTGAGTACTCTTGTGTTATTTTGCTTGACATTTATTCTATTCCTTGTGTTTCCCAAATAGTTGGAAAATAAGGCTTCAAATATCTGCCATTAATCTTTTTGGGATATATGTATCCATTCAAATTTCTCAAATGGTATGCTCCGAAAGGCAGGACTCTATGAATTTGATATGGTCCTTCCCAGTTAGGTGACCATTTACCAAACTTATGGCTTTTAATTCTTATTGGGAGTATTGTCTTCCATACCAAATTACATTCATCGAAGCCAATGTGTTTGACTTTCTTATTGTAATTTTTGGCTGTTTTCTTCTTTTGAAAGAGAACGCTATTTAATGCCAGAATTCTGGCTTCATCTATTTCTTCTAATTCCAAGCACATACTTTGATGGTATTGCTCAGGATCTAGCTGGTCTTGGCATCTTACCCTCAAAGACTTAAGATTAATTTCCACAGGCAACACAGCATCATGCCCATACACCAAGGCATAAGGAGTAACTCCTGTGCTTGACCTTGGGGAAGTTCTATAAGCCCACAATACATCCAACAATAAGTTATGCCAATCCCTAGGATTGTCTTCCACAACCTTTTGTATTCCTTTCTTCAAGGACTTATTGGATGATTCAGCTTGGCCGTTGGCTTGTGCATAATAGGGGGTGAAATTAACAAGGCTAATTCCAAACTCTACCACAAACGACTTCACCATTTTCCCATCGAACACAGTCCCATTATCAACAGTTATAGTTTGTGGGATGCCAAACCTATGGATTAAATCCTTAATGAATCCAATGACCTCAGTCTGGTCTACAGCCTTGTACGGCTTAGCTTTGACCCACTTGGTGAAGTAATCAGTAGCCACTAAAATGAAATAATGATGCTTCGAAGAGGGTGGGTGTATTTTTCCCATCATATCCATGGCCCATCCTCTGAATGGCCAAGGCTTTACTACTACATGCAGGTCAGTTATGGGCACATGCCTTATTGTGCCATGTTTTTGACATGTTTGGCAACCCTTTGCATATTCTATGCAGTCTTTAAGGATAGTTGGCCAATAGTAGGAATGCCTTCGAAGCAACCATCACATTTTCCCACCAGGCTGATGAGCACCACAGATGCCTTCATGAACCTCAGCCATAGCTATTAATGCTTCTTTTGGGCCTAAACATTCCAGCAATAAACCATCTCCCTCCTTTTTGTAGAGAGCATTGCTATATATGATGTATTGCATAGATTACAATTTAATTTTCCTATTGGCCTTCGAGGATGGGCCAGCCAAGTACTGCATTATTGGATGCCTCCAATCTTGTTCCTGTAAGTCATTATGATTGACTTCTAGGACCACATTCCTTTTATTTAAGGATGGTATAGATTTCTGGTATGTTGTTTGGCTTATGTCCCTTTGAGTATTATCCCTCCTCTTGAAATTCGAAGCTTTCTGAGCCACATCATTAGCTCTATTATTCAAGAATCTTGGGACATGAGTTACATTTGCTATTTGAAATTGAGAAAGCAGATGTAATGCAACAACATAGTATGGCAACATGCTTATACTTTGACATTTGAAAATCCCTTTCACTTGGTTAACCACCAATTGAGAATCTCCAAATATGTCAACTGCATGAACTTGTAATCCAATAAGAATTTTCAATCCCATTATTAAGGCTTCATATTCAGCTTGATTATTAGAACAAGTAATTTCATCCACTCTGAAACCATGTGTGGTTTCTATTCCTTGTGGTAACTTAATCACTATACCAATTCCAGTTAGGCCATTGGCTTTCGATCCATGGAACCACATTTGCCATGGCTCAACACTAGCCATACTAAGTTCCATTATCTCTTGGCTCTCTGTTTGAGATTGATGGTCTGCCAAAAAATTGGCTAAAACTTGTCCTTTCATTGCCTTTTGGGGAACATATTTTAAATGAAATTCTGACAAGGCTAATACCCATTTGCCAATTCATCCCCTCAACATAGGTCTAGATAACATATACTTAACCAAATCTGTGGTTACAATTACCAAGACAGTTGTAGACAAAAGATAATATCTTAATTTCATTGCAGCAAAATACATTGCAAGGCACAACTTTTCTACAGCTGAATATTTACATTCACAAGAATTTAAAAACCTACTAAGGTAATAAACAGCTTGCTCCTTACCTTCTTCATTGTCTTGGGCTAAGAAAGCTCCCAATGAATCTTCTGCTGCAGCTATGTACAACTTCAAGGGCTTATCACCCTTTGGTGGCATTAGCACTGGAGGGTTGGCCAAGTAGGCTTTGATTCCTTCGAAAGCAATTTGATGCTACGCTGTCCACACAAATTCCTCTTCATCTCTTAACCTTAACAAGGAAGAAAATACTTTAATTTTCCCTGCAGTGTTAGAAATGAATCTTCGAAGAAAATTAACCTGTCCAAGGAACTTTTGTAATTCCTTCTTACTTGATGGGGGTTTGGCTTCAATGATGGCTTTGGCTTTATTCTGGTCAATCTGTATTCCTTTCTTGTGTACTACATAGCCCAAGAAATTTCCAGATGATAGCCAAAAGCACACTTAAGAGGATTGAGTTTCAACTTGAACTTTCTCATTCTTTCGAAAGCTGCTTCTAAGTGAAACAGATGCTTCTCCATGGATTGGGATTTAACTACAAATCATCAACATAACACTCTAAATACCCTCCAATGAGGGCGTGAAAGATAGTGTTCATAACCCTCTGATATGTAGCCCCAGCATTCTTCAGACCAAATGGCATTTTAACCCATTCGAAGGTGTCAATATTTCTAGGACATCTGAATGCTATTTTGTGAACATCCTCCTCTGCAATGCAGATTTGGTTATAACCAGAGTGCCCATCCATCATTGATAAAATTTGATGCCGTGCTGAACTGTCTACCAGCAAATCTATTATAGGCATAGGATACTCATCTTTTGAAGTTGATAGATTTAAGTTTCTAAAATCAATGCATACCCTCATTTTACCACTCTTCTTAACTACAGACACAATATTAGATAGCCATTCAACATACCTGGCTATCCTAATAAAGCCTGCCTTGAGTAGTCTAAGAATTTCCTCCTTAACTTTCTGAATCACTTCTGGACCCGTTCTTCTTGGTTTTTGCTTGTATGACTTGAAGTTAGGCTTCATAGGGAGCCTATGTTCCACTAATGACCTATCCAATCCTGATAGTTCATTATAAGACCATGCAAAACAATCTTTATATCTCCTCAGAATAACCAACAACTGGTTCCTATCAAGAGCATTCAACCAAGCACTTATATAAATGGGTTGTTGTACAGAACCTTCCCCTAAATTTATTTCTTCTAAGGGGTCTTGTATCTGAGAACTTATTGAAGCTCCTTCTTTGAAGCTCCTTCTTTGATTCCTTCTGGCTTCGAAGCAATCTCCTTGTTGTGTTTTGTTCCCAGGTTCTTTGATTCAACCTTTTTACCCTCCTCCTCATAGACAAAGTCTGTCCACAAGGCTTCTTCTTCCTGTATTTCTTGAACTTTTGTTTCAATGTCCAATGCACAGTATTTATCAAGGGCCAAAACTCTGGCCTGTTGTTGCTTCTGCTTGCAGCCAATTATCATGACTTCTTTCTCTTGCTCCTGCACTTTCTAGACTATTGATTTTACATCCAATATTGAAAACTTAATTAGAGCCAAAGACTTGGCTTCTGGTGCTTCATCTCTTTGCCTACAACCAGGCATCATTGTCATCTTTAACGACAACCTCTTCATCAGCACTCTCCTAGACTAAGTGCTTCAGGTGTGTCACTTCCTCATCAGCCGTCACTTCGGCTGAGCCATCAGATTTCCTCAATATACTGAATGGTGTCACTCCCTCAATATACAACTTGGCCTCTGCGAAGTCTGCGCAGGCTATGAAAAGTTGAGGATCTGCATCAATTTCCTCTGTCTCTCCATTGCCCAAGGCCATCATCATTTTCTGATGCAAAGAGGAAGGCACACATTTGTTAGTGTGGATTCAATCTCTACCAAGTAAAGCATTGTACCTAGCATTACTGTCGATCACGAAGAATGCTGTCATGCAGTCCTTGGTTCCAACACTCAAGTTGATGGGTAGAATTCCCTGAGCCATCTGTCTGTCTCCAGCGAAACCAGCAATGGTTATACTGGTTGAGATTAACCTGGGATTCCTTTTCCCTAATTTCTTCAAGGAAGATTTCGGTAATAAGTTCACCGCTGCCCCATTATCCACCAAGACACAGTTCAATTGTATCCCATCGAAAAAGGCCTTGATATACAAAGGCTTGACATGCTATGTCATAGAATTCGAGGGATACTCAAAAGGATATGAGAGGTTAATACTCACCACCTCTTCACTCTCGTATTCAGTTTCCATTGGGGTAACCATTCCGGAATTATCTTGCACCATACTCACTTGTGAGTCTTCGCTAGAGACTGAAATTGGGTCGATTTCTTGCCCTTCTTGATTCTCATCTCCAGCTTGGAATTCATGCGATAGTATGTGTACCATGTTCACTGACACTGAGCCAAATTAGATGGCTGGCTGTGTCTGTTTCTCCTTTTGGCCACCTTGTTCAGTTACTCCAGAAGCATCCTCCATGCTGCTCTCTGGCACTTCATCCTTCGAACGGTCTGTCATGACTGGCTTTTTAACCAAAAATGTTTGTTCAGCCATGAAGGCTTCGAACATTTCTTCCTCAACCATTTCTTTCTTTTGGCCCAAGCCAACTTCTTTCCCCATCTCGCTGTCACTCTCCATCAATGCCTTCTCCAATCCTGCTAAACTGGACTTCTCTCTGGCTTTTAGTTCAGAGTGAACTTTGGCCAACTGTTCTCTGCTGCAACCCATTTTGCCTTGTAGAGTTGGTTTTGGAGTATGGCCTGACTTTGGATCATTCTTTCCTTCTGTCTGTACCAATGAAGAACTCTCTCCACTTTCTTTCAGGTCTTGCTGGTACTGAGTGTACCTACGCTGAATTTTTCTCCTTTGTGATATAGAAATTACGGGGACCATATCTGGTTCCTTTGTTTTTAGGTGCTTAAGCAAGACCCAATTGTTTGAAGCCACCAAAGCAGGTTTGACCATCCTACCTTGGTTTCCAACAACCTCTCTCTGGGTAGACACCTCCCGAGGTTTGTTTTGCATCACAAACCAGTCTGGGACTCCAGGTACCCACGAACCTACTGACCCAGCTGTTGAACTGCTTCTTTCCTCCTTCGAAATCACCCTCGAAGTTGGCCGTGAAGGCCACTGTTTGGCCTTGACTTCATGCTTTGGGCCTAACTCAGGCCTTTGATGAAGGTGTCCACTTTCTGTCCTGCGAGAGGCTGGTCTAGGGGGCCAATCTCTGGCTTTGATCCCATAAACTAAACCTCTCTCCAGTCTCCTCTCAGAATGACTTCTCTCCATTCTGTAATAATTAGGTAGCCTGGATTCATGTAAAGGCTTCTTGCCCTTGGGATACATTCTATCAACTGTTGGTTCAACCCTCAATGGCTGCTGCCTAACACCAGATGGATATGGCCTTTTATTGTAAGCATTGGTTGGTTTAGGACGTCTCTACACATCCTTGTAATATTGCTTCCCATCAATTGGAAGTCCTTTCAACCACCTGTAGCTTAGTCTGCACCTAGGACACATCCTTTTCATCACAGCTGCTTCTAAGGAATCATCATCCAGTGCTTCTTCATCAGTGTCTTCCCTCTGGTGTGAGAAATCTTGTCCAATAGCTGGTAGATTTCCAGTGTCTTTTTTGATAGTTGTCTGGTTGGCCACATGCATCTGCACATTGACTTCTTCTAATTCTTTCAAAAATAGGTTCTGAAAGTCTGGCATAATGACATTGGCTGCCACCTCTCCAATTTCTAGAAATGGATTACTGTCGATCCCCATGGCCTTTTCAGCTTTGGCTGGGAATTTCAAACTTCATTTTCGAATTTGTTCTTGGATCCTGTCTCAAAAAACAATATAGTTCTTAGTCGAGTGAGACAAAGAATTATGCCATTTACAATATACTTTTCCTTTAAGTTCATCAAGAGATGGAATTTTAACCCCTTTTGGTAACTTAAGGAAGTTGGCCGCAAGCAAATGATCAAAAATGTCATCTGCCTTAGTTAAATTGAAAGAGTATTTCCTGTGAAGGTCTTTCTTTTTAAACTACTGGTCAATTGTTGTATCCTTATGAATCAATGTTTTATAGATCACAAGTTCTTTTCCCACAATCTCTGCTGCATCGATCTCATAATTAGGATCTCTATAATATGTCTTGTACGATGCATTATTTCGATCTTGTTTTTCTTCTAGTAATGCTTCGTATCTAGACACCTTATAAGTGAATTCTACTAAGTCTCTGAACTCAGTCGAGTCAAACTTCTTTCGAAGCCTAAACTCTAAGCCATTTTGAGCCAATCTTAAGAGTTCTTGCTCTGGCAGGATGACTCTACATTTATTTCGAGCCCTTTTAAATTTGGCAATAAACTGAGTAACCTTATCGTCAAGCCTTTGACTCAATCTTGCCAAGTCTGCCATGGAAACCTCTGGCACCGATTGGAAGAATTGGGTATGAAATGCCTCTTCCATTTGTTGCCACGTTTGGATAGAGCCAGGTGTAAGGTTAATATACCATACAAATGCTCCCTCAGTTAAGGAATTTGAGAATAACCTTAGCTTCATATAGTCATTATTAGTAAATTTACCGCATTGAGCAGCAAACCTAACAATATGCTCCACTGTTGAGTGGTTTCCATTCCCATAAAAAAGGGTAAAATTTGGTATCCTGAAACCTCTTGGGTATTCATGTACCCTATCCACCCATTCTGGGTACGATTTCCTATACACTGGAGTTTGGACCCCCCGAGCCATTGGTCCACACATCTTTCTAACAATGTCAACAATTTGGTCCTTAGGGACCATATTTTGTGCCTGCTGAATCACCACTGAAGGAACAAACACAGGATTTAGTGGAAAACCTTGTGTCTAAGGTCCTCTTGGTCCATAAGGACGTATATTTGGGATTGGTTGTCCCTGTGGTGCTAGCTGCTGTTGAGAGAAAATGTGACCCCTCTGAGCCTATCCTGCGAAAGGTGCTGGAACAGGTGTTGTGTCTCTTCCAGTTGCAGGAAACCCTTCCAACCCCCCGGGTATAAATTCGAACAAAGGATTAGTGAATCCCCTCGTACCAGGTATGGCTTCAAACATGGGATTTGGAAACATCCTTATGCAATTTTCTTGTGTTGGCCTAGATCCACCAATTTGCATGGTTTCACTGTTAAGTAATGAGACATTTTGATTTGTCACAGGCCTCGAAAGAGGCTCATACCAAGACTGAGGTGATGGTCTTTCATAGTTTTGATTACTAGTTTGACCATTAGAAAGTCCATTATTTTGCATAGACTGTTTATCTCTAACCAATCTTTGCTGAGGGACATTTGAAATTTTCTCAATTTGCCTTGCATTAGTTGGTTGATGAGTATTCATTCGATCCATAAAGGATGTTGCCCATCTTTCCATCGTGTTCATTAACTACTGTCCCATGGCATCTACTAGGCCGCTCCATGAATTTATTGGCTGAGTAGATGGAACAGTAGATGTTCCAATTCCTTGGTCTCATCCAATATTATGAACATGCGGTACTTGTTCTGAAGTACTGGTCTGTTCGACCATAGGTTCTGATAAAATGAGAGTTTCCACAAGATGTGTTATCACATTATCCTCTGGATTAGGTATCTCTACCTCTCATTCCATGCCTTCTTCCAAGCGTTCAATTTCTCTTTGTCTCCTATGTTTAGCCATTTCAATTAGTCCCACTGGGTGAGCGTGCCAGCAAGGATCAATCAGTCCTTACAGAAAATTAATTGCCAACCAATTTTCAGACGATTACGTTTTAGTTCTTTCAGCCTCAATAAAGAGGACTTTTACTGGTGGCTTGATTTAGGAGAATTAAGCAAAATAACAACTAAATGAAAAGCAGTTGAAGTATTTCATTAACATAAAAAAACTTACAATGATCCAAACTCAGCCTCATAGAGGTTTACAGCAACAATCTACTTGAAACTACTCCTATGAACGAAGTGCAGTGCATGAATTTAAAGTATAGAAAATGTAAGACCGGAAATGTAAAACTGGAAAGAAAAATAAGTATAATAAGACTAGCTTTTTGGATCTGAGTCTGGGGGCTTTTTCTGGGGCCTTCTCTGCTATTTATACTTCTCGAGGATGACCATCGAACTGCGTTTCCAACCGTCGAACTGCTTCTCCATGACCGCTGATCAAGACTGGAAATGTAAAACTAAAATAAGTATAATAAGACTGATTTTTTTTATCTGAGTTTAGGGGCTTTTTCTGGGGGCCTTCTCTGCTATTTATACTGCTCAAGGATGACCATCGAACTGCATTTCTAACCGTCGAACTGCTCCTCCATGATCGCTGCCTCAAAATTAGCTCCATTACGCCATTACTTGCAGTTAGGCTTCCCTCCTAAATTTGAATTTGAAATGTGAGTAACTGTTGAAGTCACATCATCTTGCATCTCTTTGTTGATCCACTGTTACTCAGATCTCGTAATAACCAATACTAATTGCCACGTGTACGATCAAGATCGAAGACTTGAATAGTCTTCCTATATTATCCTTATTTTGCCACGCGTCGAATTGTAATTGGCTTATATTTTGCCACGCGTCGAATTGTAATTGGCTTATACAAAATATGTAGCCAACAGTTTGCCCCACCCAATAAATAAATAATACATCTGACATCATGTATAGGGTGTGGTTGTTTAAGGCCAAAAGGTCTTTAGGAAATAAAACAGTGTACTTGCATGTTAGACAATGAAAATTACTCAAGTCTTCTTTGGAAATATGTTATTTTAGTAATTTTTTGACTTTTTATAAAAAAATGTGTAGAAAAATAGATAAAATAATGTGACAACTTATAATGATTTTTTGACTTTTTGATTAAAACAAAAAGTTACCAAACGTGACCTTAGCATAAGTTATAGTTGTGACAATGGAAGAAAACGTTGCCTCTAAATAATAAAAAATACAAATGCCATATGTATAATTTTATTTTTTTGTTTTATCTTCTCATTTTCAAATACAACTGATACGTATTTATTAATATAAATTCTATTATTTTATGTTTTGGAGAACGAAAATAGAATAAAAAATAACATTATTTACAATATTACTAAAAAATAATAGGTTAGAACCAACCTAGCTAGCTCACTATTTCATGATGTGCAATAGGCTTGACATTTGTGGGTTTTTTTGGTGGCCTCACAGAAAGTAAAATTCTGATTAAAAAAGCCAAAAAAAAATTATTAAATTGATTGTCATCAATTTTAAAAAGTCAAATATCACATAGTTGTTTTTTACTCACCAAAAATAACTTTTTTAAAAAACTTCTCAAATATATTAACTGTTCTATCTCTTTAAAGAAAAAATAAAAATAAAAATAAATAAATAAATAAATTCTCACAAAGGTCCAATGAATTAGGTACGCGGCATTCGATGATTGTGTGGGGTTATTGAAAGACTGCTAAGACCATCTCCAACGGTTTACTAAACTTGACATCAAATTTAAATTTTGGTGAAAAAGTTACTGTTTGGTACTCTAACAGTTGCACCAAATCGGTATCAAATTGAGAATTCACCAAAAAATTCATCAAAGTGATAACAGCATACAGATTTCATCAAATTACTATGCGCGACCGTTGGAGGAGAGGAACCGATCAACCAGCCGGTTGCTCGGCCGGTTGACCAACCGATCGACCA
Source organism: Camellia sinensis (assembly GCF_004153795.1). Lineage (NCBI taxonomy): Eukaryota > Viridiplantae > Streptophyta > Magnoliopsida > Ericales > Theaceae > Camellia > Camellia sinensis. The sequence goes on along the minus strand of NW_021025200.1, from coordinate 1,924,871 downwards.
TGAAAAAGTTCAAACAGTTCAAATTTATAGGTTCAAAAAAAAAAAATTTTGCCTTACCGGTCGACCAACCGGTCCACCACTAAAAGGTTCAAACAGTTCAACTTTATTGGTTCAAACAATTCAAAAAAAAAAAAATTTCCTCTTACCGGTCGACCGGCCGGTCGACCAACCGGTTGTTCCGGAGCAAATTTGATAAAAAGTGAACCGTTGGAGCCGTCTGTATCAAATTGAGAAAATGGTGATTTTTTTACTTAGATTTGATGAAAAATTTGGTGAACCGTTGGAGATGCTCTAAATGAAACCTTCCCATGATTTTTAGGTTTTATCTCAAACACTGCACGTTACAACCATTTGCACAAGTGTTGTATGATATCTTCTCTATTAAATTCGGAAAATGAGTTGGACCCCAGTGGGGGTAACCACTGTTTTTTCATTGGTTGGAATTTTTTTTTTTTTTTTGTTATCTTGGCTTCACAGAGCTCCACATGACACTGGGGTCACCCCACTGGGGTCCAGCACAGTTGATTAAATTTGTATGCTTTTTGCCCCCCACCATACTTTACCTTAAAAACTTAGATAGCTTTTACTAAATAAATAAAAATGTAAATTATAAATATATTTTTGAGATTTGTTTAAAATATGAATTGTCTTATATTATAAAATTTATAAATACACTTTTGTCAAAAAAATTTATTTAACAGAATTGACAAAAACTATGAAATTCATAACTACCTTCTTATGCAACAAAACAATTATAGAATTGTTTATATAAATATATTTTTGACATCATTAAAAATAGTAAATTGACTTAATAATTTATTAATAAAAATAGTCATTTGTTATATGATTAGAAATTTGAATGAGTAAGATGTAATTTTTAAAACTATAAGAGATAATTTGTATTTAAAACAAATATCAATAGTATGTTTATAATTTACCCTAAATATAAAAAGTTGAATGGCTTCAAATCAATAAATAAAGCGCACGTCTAGAGTGTTTTAGGGATAGGGCTGTGAATCATGAATTCGATTTTTATTTGACTTTGAATTATTCGATTTTTATTTGGCTTATTAATTTTTTTAAATTTAAATATATTTTAAAATTTATAAATTGCTTCATTAATTTTCATTTGTGATGAGTTCAAAAAATAAGTTTGAACACAGTTTTTTTTTTTAATATATTTTTAAAATAGTTAAGTTTTAGAATCGAACTTGAATAATTTATTAGGGAGACTTATAGGTTTTAATATATGGACTTATTGACTAATAGATGGTAATTAATGGTGTTTTTATCAAACACTATTAAAAAATGTCATTAATTGTTAATTTTCAGTGACAGTTTAAAAATTGTCACAAAAAATATCACTAATTATAAGTTTTAGTGATAATTTAAAAAAATTATCACAAAAAAAGTTAATAATTTTCAACTTTCAGTAGCAGTTTGAAAAAATCGCTATAGAAAAATATCACTAATTGTAAGTTTTAGCGATAATTTATAAAAATCGTGACAAAAAAAAATCACTAATTGTCAATTTTTAACGACATATATAAAAATAGTTACAAAAAAATATTTTTAACAATACTTTTACTAGGATTTATTTTTAATAAGATTTAAACATAATTAAATCAAACTATTAAGATCTATTACTAGTTTACCCAATTTATTACTTAACTTGACTCGTTTACAACACTGCTCCAACATAACTCGATGGTCGGGTCTTATACTGACCCTACCTCAAGTTGGGCATTGGATCCTCCTTTATCTTCTTTCCCAACCCTCAACGAGGTGATTTTATATCCCGTGTGCTTAAGTGGATCAGTTATGCAATTAAGCTTTTAAAGTTATCACAAATTCTTATTTTAGAAGTCTAGACTGTTTATTATATAGATTCTTTGTGTGTAAGAATAAAAACACCATAAGATGGGTTGGGTTTGTAATCTCCTGTCCCCAATGCTAGTTTTGCCACTGTTCATCCCTGTCCTTGTTCTTATCCCTATTCTCATCCCATTCTTTGTCTAGGCGGGAAAAATTGGGGAGGTTGCAAGGGCGGAGTGGGATCCAAAAAGTGTCAAGATAATTTGTTACCTTTTAAGAGGAGACGGTACTAATGAGGAAGAGATGTTATATCACAAGAGAAAATATTAATGAGTAATGTGAGTTAGAAAAGATTTAAGATAAAAGATAGAGAGGTAATATATACATGTATGTTTTGTTGTTTTCTCTTATTATATTTAACAAAATAAATTATATATACACATAAAAGTTAATTATTTATATACACATAAAAGTTAATTATTACTATTACCGGGTCGAGAAAATGGGGTGAGGGAGGCAAATACCATCCTCTCTCAATTTTTATGAATGGGGGTAGGCTAAGGTCAAGTTTGGGAAGTCTCAAATAATTCATCTTTTTATCTTTTTATTTTTTTTTATCACATCATCTCTCTACTTTTCTGTACATCTTTTCGTAAAAAGACAAAAAGTACACTTATTTAGGTCATCCCAAACAATCCCTAAATTAGATTGATCTGTTAATGGTAATCATATGATTTTATTATATATACATATGTATATATATTTAAAAAAATAAAAATAAATGACAAGCATACTTGTGAAAACATGCCACAATTTAAAAAAAGGAAAAATTACATTAACAGTCTCTATATTTTAGAAATTATATCATTTTGATTTCAATTTAAAAAAAGGAAAACTTACATTAACAGTCTCTATGTTTTAGAAATTATATCATTTTGATTTCTAACTTTTAATTGTGACACAGTTTACCCTGAATTTTGAATCTTATTCCAAATAAGGACAATTGAAGATATTATTGCCTAATTTCAAGGACAAAATTGTCAATTTAATAAAATATAAACTAATTTGATAAAAATAAATATGAAAATAAATATTTTTAAATTTTTAAAAATTATTTCAACCCACCAAAGATAAAATTATGTAAAATTGATATATTTAATATATAATTTTTTCTTAGTTTTGGATTTTTTGATTTAAAGGATTGGTTTAATAATGATATCAAAATTGTTGCAATATTTGACTTTTGAAAAAATAAAAACTAATTTAATGAAAATAAAAACAACCACCCATTGCATGATCATTATCTAAAGACATAATAAAAATTAATTTGGTAGAAAAAAAAAATCTCTAAAAGATTTATCAATTTTACACATTTTTATCTTCAATGGGTAGAAATAATTTTTAAAAATTCAAAAATATTTTTTTGACATTTATTTTTGTCAAATTAGTTTATATTTTATCAAATTAATAATTTTGTCCTTAAAATTAAGTAATTATATCTTCAATTGTCTTTATTTGGAACAAGATTCAAAATTTAAAATCAAATATGTTACAATTAAAAAGTTAAAGATCAAAATGACACAACTCCAAACTACAGGGACCGCTAATATAATTCGCCCTTAAAAAAATAATGGGTTAATTTTTTGACTTTTTAACTATTTTAATCTGAGACTAAAAAGTCTCGTTTCATAATTATTCCTCAAACATATTTTTAATTCACTGGTTCTTGTAGCGGATACTTATAAATATATTTTTTAAAGTTTTAAGCAATACTCAATGAATTTGATATTTTGTTATATTGTCAAACCAATGACTAAAGACTCATTGAGGTCTTGTTTGGAAATAGATTATTTTAATAATTTTTTAATTTTTTAGTTAAAATATGAGGTTTGAAATGATTTTTTAATTTTTTACAAAAAGATATGTAAAAAATATAGAAAAAATGAAATATTTGACTTTTTGGTATAAATTATATGTTTTTTTTGTTTTTTTTAGTATATTTTTAGCTTTTAGGCTAAAACAAGCACTTGCCAAACGAGGCTTAAATAACACAAATTATTTCGAATACAAATGAAAGTATATTATATATTAAAAAAATTATATCGATATAATAATCGTAACACTTTTATTTTATTATGTTTGTCCCAAAGAAATAGATGACATGTATGTTTTTAAAAATAAAACATATAATTTTTTTAGGAGGAAAACATAATAAAATAAAAAATGTTACATTTTCATATCGGCCTAATTTTTTCCATCAATGATTTTATACTAAAGAACTTACAAAATAAATGATTTAGATCTATAGATCCTACAGATTCTTTTGAAGTTTTTTGCCCATTGAAAAAAAAAAAAAGACAAATTCTTTTGAAGTTTATACTTGAATTTGAAAAATTCACCAATAAACAATAGAAAACACACCCTTCATGTGTATAGAATTATTAATGACATTGGAAGATGGTAGAAAAAAAGAAAAATATACCATTCCAAAAATGTTAGAGGTCCTAAAAATTTTATTAAATGTCTCACGTAGGTGTGAGACCTACATGAGATCCATATTGTGTGGGTCTCACACTCATATGAGACATCTGGTAAAACTTTTGATAGAATATTTGGCATCTCTAGCATTACTCATTCCCTTCACCCTTCTTTAAAAAACATCTAATGAATTATTAATTTATTAATTCAAAAATATTAAAGATTTCAAAAATGTGTGGGTCCACACCCATGTGAGGCATTTGGTAAAATTTTTAGAATCTCTAACAGTACTCTTATTAATTTGTGAGTGATGTTAGGGACCGTAAATATTCTACCAAACTTCTCACATGGGTGTGAGACCCACACACATGTGGATTTGTATGAGTCTCACTCCATGTGAAAAGTTTGATAGAATATTTGGGATACATAATATTTCTCTTAATTTGTAAACAAAAATAAAGGAATACAATTGATGCATTAATTAAGTTGGAATTTAAATAAATAGAAATGAATTGTTTTATCTAATGCATTAAAGATCGTTTGATCAATCTAAAGTCAATTTTTGAAAACATAAAAATAAAAATTCAATTTGTGACCCAAATTTGTTCTAGGTGTGATTCCATCGAATGCAAAAAAAAAAGAAAATAATAATAATAATAAATAAATAAATAAATAAAAATTTTGAATACTTCTTTCTTTTGTTTTTTTTGAAGAATTACATTAAGAGGTGGTTTTGAAAAATTATTGCAAATTCGTTAAGAAATTTATCATTTTAATTATTAATGTTTATAATATTTACCTTTTATTTATAATTTTGTTTATTTGTTTTTTGTATACCACTGTTATGTTACCCCCACCCCCCTTGAATTTCAAAAACATTTTTTTCATGTAAGATTATTGAATTTCAAAAACATTTGTGGACAAGATCCTGTAATTAAACTTTACAATGGGACCAGAATGTTAAATTATAAACATTTGCTTGTGAAAAGTTTGGCAACATTATAGAGTCAGTAAGAGAACTTTACTTTATTATTATTATTATTTTTAAAGTAATTTTTGACTTTTTAATTTTTTTTTATGAGGTAAAAAAAAAATTTATGTCTTTATGATGATTTTTTTGATTAAATAGATAATTGTAAGAAAAAATAATTAATTGATATATATAATGTGATATTTTAATTTTTTTAATTATTTTTTTCACTTTTTTAACCAAAATAAAACATGTTGCTAAACAAGCTCATAGCCTGCGTTTAAAAAAGAACCAAAGAAAATAGAGCTAACATGATTACGTACATAGACAATCCAATTCGGAATTTGAATGATATATATAACTGTAGTTTTTTAACTTTTTAATTAAAAAAGCAAAAAAAAAAAATGTATATTTGAGATAAATTTTTGATTTTTTACGAAAAGATTAATGTGATATTTTAATTTTTTTAATTACTTTTTTCATTTTTTTAACCAAAATAAAACATGTTGCTAAACAAGCTCATAGCCTGCGTTAAAAAAAGAACCAAAGAAAATAGAGCTAACATGATTACGTACATAGACAATCCAATTCGGAATTTGAATGATATATATAACTGCATTTTTTAACTTTTTAATTAAAAAGGCAAAGAAAAAAAATGTATATTTGAGATAAATTTTTGATTTTTTACGAAAAGATATATAATAAAATATTATAGTAAAATTAAAATGATCATTCTACCCTTATTAACTTTTTGACTTTTGAATATTTGAATTCAAATGGTAAAATAATATTTTGCCTTCTAAGTTTTCCTTACAAGTTTCTCCTAAACAATATGGACTTTTTGATTTTTTTAATAATTTTTTGACTTTTTAAATTTTACAAATTATCCCCAACATCTACTTATAATCAAAAATTGAAATTTATTTATAGTTTAATTCTCCAATACCAACTTTAAATATACATCATTAATTATAAAATCTTGTGAGATTAATGCTTATTTTAAGAAGTAAGTTAATAGTTAATTTTTTTATAAAAAAATTAAAATGTAATATGACTAAAAAATGTCAAAAAATTAAAAAACTAAATTTTAACTAAATTCTCAAAATAAACCTAATTATTTGGATTCTTATAAAAACTTCAATCAAATCAACTGTTAGTGTCAACTATATGTTTTTTTTTTTTTTTCAATTCAAAATAACAAGGTAGAGTAATCTAGCACCTACTAACTTAAAGTCATAGGAGATAGGGTAATGATTGCTAACTATGATATAATACTCCTAATATAATAATCTAATGTCAAAAACAAATTGGCTACAATTTTGGACTTTATTCTTAGGTGTCACTTCCCACAAAAAAAAAAAAAAACAAAAAAAACCTTAATATCATCAGCACATGTATGACTTCGAATTACAACGAATGTTTCGTTTCATTTACCACAGTTAGGCTCCGTTTGACGAGGGTTAAACGGAATTTTTTTAACTATTTTAATCATAAAAAGTAAAATAGATTATTTTAGTTACAAAAAATAAAATATTATATTCAACTCATAATCATTACATTCTTCTCTTATAAAAAAAGTTAAAAAAGTCAAAAAGTCAAAAAGTCCTTCCCAAACTAAAACTTTTTAACCCAGGCTAAAATAGCCAAAAAAGACAAAAAGCTGAAAAGCCAATCCACTTCCCAAACGGAGGCTTAAGCTTAGTTAGCGAACGGATTATTTTAATAACTTTTAAATTTTTTGATTAAAATATGAAATATAAAAATTAATATATTTAGGATAATTTTTTGATTTTATATAAAAAGATGTGCAAAAAGTAGAGAGAAAAATGAATTTTTGATTTTTTGGTATAAGTTATAGATTTTTTAACTTTTTTAGTAATTTTTTAACTTTTTCACTAAAATGTTAACTTGCCAAACCAGGCCTTAGGACGGTTTTGGCAACATGCATAACTTTTAACTCATTTTAAATTATATTATTTTTTATATAAATCAATAAAGTTATTAATAAAAATCAAAAGATTAAAATTTTAACTATCTTTCTAAAACAACTTTTAGGCCTGTTTGTTTTCAAAGGTAGAATGGAAATGATTGATAGTGGGAGGATTAATAGTGAGGAGATTATTAGTGAGGGGATTAAGTAAAATTGTGTTTGTTTTGATGATAATTGTTAGTGTATGGATTGTTAAATTATTTTTATATAAAATAATAAAACAAATAAAAAAATACAAAAACATTAAACATTAATGTTTTAAAAAAAATGCCCAACATGTAAAAAATCTTTAAAAAATAAAAATAAAATAAAAAAAATTCAGAAAAAAATAAAACAAATAAAATAATGATTTTTACTTAACAAAAATATAAAAAATTAAACATTAATGTTCAAAAAAAATGCCTGACATGTAAAAAATAAAATAAAAAATAAATAAAAATAAAAAATTTCTAGTCCGCCAGATTATTTTTCTAATACCAAGTCCTGGAGGCCCATCCGAATCTCTTTGGGGAGACCCATCCTAATCCTGAGCTCACTATTAATCCCTTCCCCATCTCTCAAAACAAAAACAATATCAGTGAGTCTCACCTCATTACCAATCATAATCCTCCCTCTAACTCTTCAAACAAACGAGGCCGTAGTTTAAAATAACACAAACAATTCTAAAACAAAAACAAAACAACTTTGCGTAGGAAATTTGTGTCATCGCAAGTTTTAAAGCCTCCGTTTGGGAAGTGGGTTGGCTTTTTAGTTTTTTGGCTTTTTTGGCTATTTTAGCTTGGGCTAAAAAGCTTGGTTTGGGAAGGGCTTTTTGACTTTTTTGACCTTTTTTGTGAGAGAAGAGTGTAATGATTATGGGTTGAATGTGATGTTTTGTTTTTTGTGACTAAAATAGCCTATTTTGTCTTTTGTGGCTAAAATAGCCAAAAAAACCTGAAAAAGCCCTTCCCAAACGGACCCAAAAAAAGGTTAATAGCTCATTTGGGATGTCTTATGGGACTAAAATAATTATATAAGATAAAATAAGTTATTTTAAGGGAGATGCACCAATAAATCCCAAATTAATAACTTATACACTGTTTAGTCCTAAAAGTTTTCTTATAGACTGAAAGGTCCCATTACAATGTTTCGAACATCAGATTAATGTTTCGAACATTAGATTTCGAACATCAGATTAATGTTTCAAACATTAGATTGATGTGCAAATGGGACTAAATGGAGCATAAGAAAACTTTTAGGACTAAATAGTTTAACTTTTCAGAAACTAGGATTTATGGGTAAATTTTCCTTATTTTAATTAAATAGGATAAAATATCACATCTAATTTATAATTATTTTATTTTTTTCTCACAAAAGTCAAAAAAATTAAAAAATTTATCCTAAACAAGACATTTTAACTCCAAATTAAAACAATTAAAAAATCAACTCACATCTTAAACGAGCTCTAAGGCCTCGTTTGGCAAGAGGCTATTTTAGCCAATTAGCTAAAAAGTTACTAAATTAGCCATGTGCAAATGGGACTAAATGGAGCATAAGAAAACTTTTAGGACTAAATAGTTTAACTTTTCAGAAACTAGGATTTATGGGTAAATTTTCCTTATTTTAATTAAATAGGATAAAATATCACATTCAATTTATAATTATTTTATTTTTTTCTCACAAAAGCCAAAAAAACTAATAAATTTATCATAAGCAAGACATTTTAACTCCAAATTAAAATAATCAAAAAATCAACTCACATCTTAAACGAGTTCTAAATATTTTCAACTTCACATCTAAAAAGACTTTTTCTGTATTCCATAATATATATATGTATGCATTGAATTTTTTAAGGATTGTTTGGGATGAACTATATAAGTGTACTTTTTGACTAAAAAAGTAGAGGAAAAAAATATGTATGTTTGAAATAACTTTTTGACATTTTACGAAAAAATATATATTAAAGTATTGTATCAACTAACAAAATTACTGAAGTGCCCTTCTGAGCACTAACCTGCACTGTGTTGCGTCAGTTCACTATGCTGTGTCAGTGCACTGCCCTGCTGACTACAGTGTTGTTGTTTTTTTTCTTTTTTTTTTTTAAATTTCGGTGCATGTCAGCAAGGGTTTTTTAGTCTTTTTGTCCGTTGTGTAGGCTGACTTTTTTGATTAGTGAATAATGTTAACTTTTTTACTTTTTTTAGTAATTTTTTGACTTTTTATCTATTATAGATGATCCCAAACAAGCACTTAGAATGATGTGGTGAGCCTGTGTAATTTCAAAATAATATTTGGGTGTTTTAGGAAGATGGTAAAAAGTTGACTTTTGACTTTTTACCAAGCTTTTTGACTTTTTTGAAAAGTGATTTGAGAAGTTGGTAAAAAACTGCGTTTGACTTTTTTAGTTAATATTTATTTATGATGTCATATCACAATAAAATGACCAAACTACCCCACCCAATTTAGAAAATTTAAATTTCACCCATGTATAACTCTAAATTTCACAATATATGTAATTTTTTTTCATCTTGTCAAAATGACTTTTTGCTAAAAAAGCCAATGTAATTTTTTGGAACCAAGCTGCAAACGCAGCTTTTACCATGTTGCCAAGTGGGCACATTAGCCTCGTTTGGGAAGTGGCTATCTTAGTAGGCTATTTGACTTTTTGGCTATTTTAGTAGGCTATTTTAGTTTTTGTGTTTGGAAAGATGAGATGAATTTTATTTGAGTTGTTGTATTGAAAAATGTGTTGAAATGATATTTGAAGTTAAAATGACAAATTTGTCCCTAAAAATATTTTTGTGCCTACACTGCCGGCAGTGCAGTCTATTTTTTTTTTTTTTGAAAAAGCTTTGAACAGTGGACTTTTTGGCTAAATTTTCATTTGAAGCTATAATAGCCTCAATCTACTCTTCCCAAATAACGCCATTATGTAAAGAAAAATGCTTGGGAGCACTAATTAGTGCTCCCACTAATTAGGTGGCAGTGGGTCCCGCCATTAATGATGTGATGTTTTGGTCTTGGAGTTGTATTTTTTTTTATTTTTTTTTACTTTTTTAATGCATTAGTGCTATTAGTGGTGATGTTTTTAGTGGGATGAATCATTGTTGTTATGTAAAATAAGTTGAGGTATGGTGTGGGGTTGATGGGGTGAAATTGTATAATTTTTATACTTAAATATATTTGGAATGATTGGGGTGAATCTGTATAATTTGCATAATTTACAAGATTCAAATTATAAAATTTAATAATTTGAAAAAAAACATAACAAAAAAGAAAATTCGAATAGATTATCTTACAATTGTTATATTTTGTAACTCAACATAAAAAAAAGTTATTAGTTTGATTGACTTTAGTTTTCTGAATTTAGTATTCTGAGAATTAAGTAGGTGTTTGGCATACACTAAAAAAGTGCACTTTTTTTTTTTGTGCGTGTATATATACACTTATTTGGATTACATCAATCAATATTTATCAACCTCTATCAATATCTTCTCTCTACTTTTCTATCTACTTTCTCTACTTTTTCACACATTTTTTTATGGGCAAATTACAAACACCCCCTCGAGAATTGGTAAAAATACAGATTTCCCCCTGAGGTTTGAGAAATTACATCCCGCTCCCTGAGGTTTATATTTTCATAACAAATTTCCCCCTGAGGTTTTTATTTTCATACAGATTCCCCGTAATTTCTCATAATTTGTTACGAAAATTTGACCCTTAGGGGGGCAATTTGTAATTTCTCAAACCTCAAGGGGGAATCTGTATTTTTACCAAACCTCGAGGGGGGTGTTTGTAATTTGCCCCATTTTTTTATTAAAGTCAAAAAGTGCACTTATTTTTTTTGTTTTACGTACTTTTTTTTATTTTATTTTTAGTGAATATTTTTTAAATTTTAAACAATTTTTTAGACCTTTTTAGATGCATCTTTCGTAGATGTATCTAAATAATAAAATATTTGTGAAAAAACATTTCAAAAAATTAATAAATACACAAAAATACAAAAAAAAAAGTATTGAATTTTTGTATTTTTTTTTGTATTTTTCGATATGTATAGTATTTTTTAAAGATTTTTTTCAAAAATATTATACTTTTTAAATGTATTTATGTTAGGTGTGTTTAAAAATTAAAAAAAAAAATTGCTTAAAATATTTTAAAAAATCATTGAAAACATTAAAATACGGAAAATAAAAAAGCAAAATTTTCTGAAAACTGTTTTCTGAAAACCAGAGCCAAACAAGATGAATATGTTTATATATATATATTTAATTTTTTTTTTCATATTTTATGTCAATAAAAATTGGGGTATTTGCACACAAGTTATAATTTATGAACTTATACTCCATTAAGTCATAACTAAGATTTTTTAGACCTTCAAGTCCCATTAAATTTTTAATTATCAGAATTACCCTTCAAACAATGATTGTTCATAATTTATAATTATCTATAAAGGAACATAATGATTTAACATTTATTTTAATTTTTAAAATTTTAAAATATCAATTTTCAAATTGAAAAACTACAAAAAAAATGAAAAAAATTTATGTGCAAAAAAAAAAAACTAATATTTTTTTTTGAAAAAATTGAAAAACTGAAATATTTTTTTTTTTTTTACAAAACTGAAATTTTTGTGTTTATGAAGGAGCATGATGATAAAACATTGATGTGCAAAACTGACAAAAAAAAATTTAAAAATGAAAAAAATTGATAATGTTCTTAGTTTTAAAATTGAAATTTTTTTTTAATGTTTTCAGTTTTATTGAATAATTGAATCAAATCAATAAGTAGAAGGGTAAAAACGTTTAATCTCATACTCTGTTTTTTTATCAGTTAATTAATAATATTATTAGTTTTAAAAGTACAAAAAAAAAATTTGATAATATTCTCAATTTTACTAAATAATACTTATTAATTAAAAAAAAATCTTAATTAAGAGCTAAACTATCATAATATTTGCAATATTGCTCATATGTATTTTAAATTCTTGATGACCAAATCAGATTAATTGTATAGGAACTATTACCATTGAACCAACACTTCCTTGAAGGTTTACTCAACTTTAGCTATCCCAACTACTAGGTAGATGGCGTAAGGATCCTCTAGAGTTAAGCCTCTAGAGTGATCTCCTAAAGTTTTTAATTTGACGGCTGAGAATAAAACTCACCAAAACGACGTCGTTTTGGTGAGTATTTTGAAAAAAAAAATTCAAATTGAGAACGAAGAGGAAGAGTCAGATACAGACCTATTTGGAGCACAATGAAGGGGCTGGGTTGCAGCATTTGGCTCTAGTGAGTGAAGATATATTCAGGACTTTGAGGGAGATGAGGCGGCGAAGTGGGGTCGGTGGGTTCGAGTTTATACCATCGCCGCCGCCTACTTATTACCGGAATTTGAAGAAGAAGGTGAGGGATGTGCTGAGTGATGAGCAGATTAAGGAGGCAGAGGAGTTGGGAATTTTGGATATGGCGGTCTCGCTCTATAACGACAAGGTTTTGGATATGGCGGAGAGAGGAAACAAAGCTTCGATTGACATGGACCAGTGTCTGACATGGCTTGATTCGAAAGAACCCAACTCAGTGATCTACGTTTGCTTTGGTGGTCTCTGTGTTTTTCCCGAGTCACGACTCGTTGAGATTGGATTAGGACTCGAAGCTTCGGACTGTAATTTCATTTGGGTGATCAGAGAAGGTTTCGGGGATGGTCTCGCCATTGATGATCTGGATGATTTGGAGGAGAGAGAGGTTTGTTAAGAGTGAGAGAGGACTGAATTTTTATTTTTATTTTTTTCAAATACTCACCAAAACGATGTCGTTTTGGTGAGTTTTATTCTCAACCGTCGGATTAAGAACTAGATCACTCTAGAGGCTTAACTCTAGAGGATCCTTACGCAGGTGGATGGGCGCATCAACCTGACACGATACCTCAACTTATGCAAATAATGTTATTTTTGTAATAAATATTTACAATCGTGACTAGTTATATGGTAACATTGACCAAACTAAATAATTAAAATGGGATTGATATTATCTCTTAATTTATCAAGTGTTCGTGATTTATCCTCATTTAAATTAAGGCATTTATACACAACTCTTAATTTATAAACTTATACTCTTAATTAAGATTTTTTAAACTTTCAAGTCCTGTTAAATTTTTAATAGTCGAAATTGCCCTTCAAACAATGATTTTTCATCATTTATAATTATTTATAACGGAACATGATGATTTGCTATTTATTTTGATTTTCAAAACTTTAAAACATTAACTTTAAAATTGAAAAAATTTAAAAAAAAATTATGTGCAATAAAATAAAAACTATGTTTTTTTTTTTGAAAAATTTGAATTTTTTTTATGCAAAATTGAAAATTTTGTGTCATAAATGAGTATGATGATGGAACATTGATGTGCAAAACTGGAAAAAAAAAAAAAAACTTAAAAAATGAAAAAACTGATAATGCTCTCAGTTTTAAAACTAGAAAAAAAAAAAAAAAACTGATAATGTTTTTGTTTTATTGGATAGTCGAATCAAACTAATAAGTAGAAAGACAAAAACGTTTAATCTCATGTTCTGTTTTTTTTTTTCATTAGTTAGTGAAACAATTATCTAGAACATTATTGTGGGTGCTAATTTCCGACCACACTGGCAAACAGGAACTCAGCAAAAGAGCACAGGCAGAATAGATTATGTCCAAACAACTTGTCACAGAAAGATAAGACTCCGGCGGTGGTTCGTCCACTCGGGGGCACTTTGACAATCAAGTCAGTACTCAGTTATCTCTCAAAGATTGCAAATAGTGCTTAACTCACAAGCCAAAATACAAAAAGCGTACCTTAAACGCATAAGGGTGCCTTACTTTTATAGCCAGCACTAACCTGATCCTTGTAGAAGCCTAGTTTCAATAGACTCTAGCTCAATGCTCGTCAAAAAAAAAAAAACTAATAATGTTTTTGTTTTATTGGATAATCGAATCAAACTAATAAGTAGAAAGACAAAAACGTTTAATCTCATTTTCTGTTTTTTTTTTTTCATTAGTTAGTGAAACAATTATCTAGAACATTATTGTGGGTCTTTCTAGCTAATTTCTTAAACCATCACCAAACGCCTTCACAAGCTTGCTGTCTAAACTAACGATTGTGGCAAGACCCAAATTCAAGAAATAATTGAATTTTCACTTCGATTATGTTTGAATAATAAATTTGGATACCATTTTCTAAATCACTATTCAAAATCAAATTCATAATCCAAATAAAACTGCATGTAAACTAAAATTAAGACAAAGTTAAAACGCATAAGGGTGCCTTACTTTTATAGCCAGCACTAACCTGATCCTTGTAGAAGCCTAGTTTCAATAGACTCTAGCTCAATGCTCGTCTTGGACTCCCAGTCAGATAGAGATAAACTCTCTAAGAGCCTTATCTTTATCCAGATTGAGATCCTCCCCCATTCAAGGACTCTTGTCCTTTATCCGCTCATCTCGGATTCCGGTATCTCCACAGATAACCTCAGCTTAGTCGAGATCACCTCGGCAACATGACCAAGACACGTGGCATCTCGACTGACACTCCAGTGCCACCTTGGCCACGTGTTGTCATTCACAAAATATGTCTCCACAACTGCCCCTTAGGTTCTATTACCTCGGCATCTTGAGGTGATGGAACATGTATCATTTGTTCATATAGCACGTCGGCTAAGACTTACTCTATCCTTTACGACCGAGATCACTATACGTCGGTCTCATATAACCAAGACTCCGTAGTCTACTTTATCAATGACCAAGAACCAAAAACCAATGTCTTCAAGTTCTTTAACCAGGACCGTTCCTCTAGCCGAGGTTCTCACTCCATTAAATCAAGAACTTCAAGAGTTCTATCTGCGCATGAGCTGTTACGCACGGTATTCTCAACCGTTTTCGCCATGCGTCCTTTTCTCATTGATTCGTACCTAACACGCACCATCAAGTCGCGTCGCTTTTGCGTACGCCGCCTGAAAAACACGTCGTCCAAGGCATATCATTATGGTTTGCCGCCTTTTTACGTTTTAATAAAACATTTCCTCCTCTCTTCGTTTCTTCACTTTACATTCTCGCATTCTTTCTGCGTTTCAAGATTTTCTCTCTCTTAACAAATCCTCTACCTTTATTGCTGTTTTCATTGAGCTCTTTGCAATTGTACTCCGTTCATCTCCTCCGGCGAAGCTTTCACTGTTCTGTTCTACTCATTTCCGTCGTCTGACTCTGGCATACCTCGACCTCGGACCCAACTGGTGAGTTCTTTGTTCCTTTTCAATTTTCAGTTTTAATCTTCCATGATTTTGAATATGTTTCTCCCTTTATCACCTGTTTATTTTTTTCTATTGAATCACTTGGGTGTAAACACATGCTTGCTTGCGATTCTATGTTGCACAATCTGTCTTTGGGTCTATATATGCACACACAAATTGTTCACATGGTATTTTAGCAATTTTGCCACAGTTCTTTGGTTTTTGCACATCTGCACACGCTTACACAGTGTTCTTGAATTTCTGCTTGTTTTCTTGAGAAACCGTTGCCCCCATTCCTGTTTAGGGTATTAGCCGAGGTCCTTCAAACCCACATCAACCACTCCCCTCTGAAATCTTACACCTTACTCTTTTAGCCGACATCATGGGTATGTTCAGGTGGAGGGTAGATACCCTAGAAAAACTTGAGTACTTTATGAGAGAGTTCTCCATCCCAACCGATGTTTACCTTAGGCTGGCAGGGAAGGAGGACTCCATCATGCTTGATGGGGACTCCATGCCTTTCCCTGTAGTTGTTTTCACAGAGTGTGGACTTAGGTTCCCTCTAAACATCCTTTTCTGACAAGTCCTTCATTACTACAAGCTCAACCCATTGCAACTGGCCATTAACTCCTATAAAGTCATTAATGGTATAATTGCTCTAGCTAACCGAGAAAACACTAGGATAACACTAGCCGATATCCAATATTGTTACACCATGTGTGGCTTGAAATCCGAAAAAGGCTACGTCTATTACCTCAAGCTGAGATCCACAGCCTACAAACTCATAGCCGACCTCCCAGACTTCAAAAAAGGTGCTGGAGATGATTATTTCATCGTCTCGGGCAACTGGGAGTTGTCACCTGATGACGACCTCAACCTCTATCCTTTGAGCCGAACAGTGTTTAAAGAGGGTGATAGTAAGAACCAAGTGTCACTTTACATGCTTTTAAGTCTTATTACTTTATTCCCTTATATGTTCTAAAATTTGATTTTTGTACTTGCAGCTCTCCTTCAGCCATCAAAAGATATTTGTGAAACCTTCTTCCCCAGCAAAGACTTGAAGAAGCTGCTGGGCTTGCCAGTTGACCAGAGCAAAGCCCCTTACTGCTCAATTATATACTGACATACAAATCCGCATTGCCCGACGTCTCCAAGAAGAGCAAGTCTCCACCTTTAACTCCTCTTGTCACTTCATCACCACAGCCTGACCAAGCCTCAACTTCTGATCTAGCGAAGCAGCTATCAACATCTGTTCCACAACTGATTCCTCCTGCCCAGCATCAACGCCGACGCCGACGCCGAGCTCCAATCTCCGCTCCTGCTAGTAAAACTCGTAGCCGAAAACGCCAATCCTCTGAGGCGTCGGTTTACGATCCAACAAATCCACCTACTGCACTGCCAGCAATCCGCTTTGGTACCAAGGTTACTGTTGCCGCCACCACCGAAGAGATGGGCCGTGCAAAGATCATTCTAGACAACCTTTTAGCTGACATCCCGGGGGTGGTGTCAGTCCACTCCTCTAGTCCTTCCCAGGCCTAGTCAAAACCCAAGGCAAAGAGGGTTAAAAGGGCCAAGCCCAAGCCCAGCGCCATTGAGGTGGAGTCGAAGAACACAGTACCCATCTCAAAATTGGCTGAAGTAGAGAAGTCAGCTGAAAAAAGGCTTGCCGAAGCTAAGGCATCCGACTAACCCCAACCAAAAAAGCTGAGGTCCAACAGTTCTTCTGAGCCTTCTGAGTTTCGCATTGACGCTCCTTGGACCCCGACTGTCAATGTCGGAGACTGTTCTCTTCTTGCCGAGGATAGTGCCCTCGACAGTTTGGAAGTTGGAGCCACTATTTCTACTGTCGTTTTTCTCCCAACCGACATCAATCGGATGGCCGAGCTCTCAGAGTATGAGAACTATGTGCTGATGATGCAGCATTGCGTCTTGGTAAGTCTTGTAACTTCTTATTTAACTTTTAGCTCTGGCTTTCATACTTAACTAATTTCCTTTGCAATCTTGTAGGATATCCAGCAGGGTCACTCCTTTGCAGTCAAGACTAATGAATTTAAAAAGGAACTGACCCAAAAAACCAAGGAGGCAGCCAAGCTACTGTCCTCTTTGAACAAAGCCGAGGCCTGTATCCGAGGCCTTCTTGACCAGGCCAAGGTTACTAAGCTAGCCCTAAAAAATGTCGAGGACCATGCCGAGGCTGCAAAAAATGTAGCTTAGGTCGCCAAGGCCGAGGCAACAGAGGCCAAAGAGAAAGTGGCCGAAACCCAAACCGAGCTTCAAACAACACTGGCTACAAAGGAGGCCGAATTCAAGGTGGTCGATGAAAAGGCCTACGTCGAGGGGGCGGCCGATGTACGTGACGAGTACAAAAGGCAAGTGAAGCAGGCATGCAACAAAAGTTACACCCTTGGTTGGATGGCTGCCTTGAAGGAGTTGGCAGTCCCTGAAGGTTCGCTACTTTATGATGCCAACCAACTTGTTTTACCACTCCCCCCTACTCCAAGCCAATCCGAGGACGAGGTTGAGACAAAGGAGGATGTCGAAGCCGATAAGTCTGGTGGAGTTGGTGTTACTGGGGCCAAGTCCCTAACTCTGAATGAGCAAGTCCTAGACTTGACTCAGGATGAGGAGAAGAAGGTCTCAAAAAGTGCCTCCCCCAAGAAGACTACGCCCGAGGTGCATACTGTCGAGAAGAGCCTCGATCAAACTTTTCTCGAGATTGATGCCGAGATCGAGACTGACAAGACTGCTGAGAAGATCTCCCAGTTGTCTTCTGAGCCTGAAACCCAGCCAGCCAATGACGCCGAATAGTCTACTTAGAAGCTTTTTCTTATTTCTACTTTGTAATAATTTTCGCTTTAGTCTTTGCAACAATGTTTTAATTTCAGTCTGGTCGATGTGCCTTTTTGTACTTAAACAAGTTTAACTTTTGAATGCAAATCTGATTTCTCTTTCAAAGTGTTGTATGCCTTCCTTTCTCTCATGTATAACACTTTCATACTTGGAATAATTTGGTATGTCTTCAAAGTACACCTTAACTGTGCAATATCCTCGGGGTAAAGTATCCGGATATATCTTCTAATTGTTTATCTCAGCCTTGGCTTAACACTTAAAAATAATTTGAAATATTTTTACAAGTATTGTTTCTTTAAACTTGCCACTCCACTTTCACTTACTATCTTCTATCAAGACTTCCGTCTCCTATCCTTCCTAAGTTTTGGCCACCTGGTCATCTCGGCAAGTACGTATGTTGGGTACCTTTTCCAATATAACCTCGGCTAACTTCAACTTGAAAATTTTTCTGAAATTTCAACAAGTGTTAAATTTCAACAAGTCCACTTCAAAGTTTTAAGCTCATTCATCATTCTCCAGCTTTCTGCCCCCTAATGTGAATCTAAGTTTTACTTATGTTCACATTAAACGCATATAGTCTTTCGCCGAATTCGAATTCAAACAAAGACTAGTCGAGGTTCTCAACCTTGGTTTCTCTATTAATGTACTTAGTTCTCTTCCAAGTTTAATCCTGCCGACATGGCAAGTCTAGTTTCAATTCAACTTAGTTCAACTATATTATATACAAGTATAATTCGACTCTGCCATATAATAAGTTATTCGTCATGTTTCAATCAGAAACATCGCCAACTTAATTCAACTCTATTATATGCAAATATAATTCAACTCTGCAATATAATAAGTCTAAGTTGCTCGTCATGTTTCAATCAGAAATATTGCCAACTTAGTTCAACTCTATTATATGCAAGTATAATTCAACTTTGTCATATAATAAGTCTCAGTTATTCGTCATGTTTTGATTAGAAACATCGCCAACTTAGTTTAACTCTATTACATGCAAGTATAATTCAACTCTGCCATATAATAAGTCTAAGGTATTTGTCATGTTTTAATCAGAAACATCGCTAAAGGACTGGTCAGTCTTATCACACAAAATTCACATTCTTAAAAAATCAGGCAAAAAATTTTTATTACTACCTTGGCTAAGAAAATTATGACATAAATTTTGAAAAACAAAAAAGTCTAATGATAGAAAAACTTTAAGTTGCAAGTGTTTCAGGGTGTTGGCAACTCTTTGCCTTCACTGTCTTCAAGCCGATATGCCCCATTGCCGGCGACCGAGATGATTCTATAAGACCCCTCCCAATTTGGGCCTAGCTTTCCCTCCCTAGGATCTTTCTTGTTGCTGACCATTTTCCTTAATACCAGGTCCCTAACTTCGAACTCTCTTGGGTTGACCTTTTTATTATAAGCCCTAGCAAGTTATTGCTGGTATGCTCCCAATCGAGTTGCTGCTCTCTTCATTTTCTCCTCAAGTAGGTCTAGATCTCAGGCTAGGAATGCCTCGTTAGTTCCATTCTCTACTCCTTGGGTTCTGATCCATGGGATGCCAATTTCTAGTGGAATAACTGCTTTTGTGCCATAAGCTATGGCAAATGGGGATTCCCCAATTAATCTTTTCGGCGTAGTCCAATATGCCCAGAGTACATTGGGCAACTCCTCTACCCATTTTCCCTTTGCTGCTTCCAGCCTCTTCTTGATCTCATCCAAGATAGTCTTGTTGGATGTTTCTGCCTGACCATTACTCTGAGGAAAACTTGGAGTGGAGTAATAGTTCTTGATTTTGTACTTTGCACAGAAGCTTTTGATTAGCTTACTGTCAAATTGTGTACCATTATCTGCTATTATTGCCCTTGGGATCCCAAACGTGGTAATGATGTTCTTCCATATGAAGTTTTTCACATCAATATCTCGAATCTTTGCAAGGGGTTCAGCTTCTACTCACTTTGTGAAGTAATCAGTTGCTACCAGTAGGAATTTCCTTTGTCTAGTTGCTTGGGGTAGTTGTCCAACAAGATCCATGCCCTACTGGGCAAATGACTGAGGGCTGAATACTGGGTTCAAATCTACTCCTGGTTAATGTATCAAAGGCGCGAACCTTTGACACTTCTCGTACTCTTTAACATAGGCTTCAGCATCCTTCTGCATGTAGGGCCACCAATAATCCTGAGTAATGGCCCTTTGAGCAAGTGATCTGCCCCCAGCATGGCTGCCACATACTCCTTCATGTATTTCATACAAGAAGTCTTCAATCTGGGAGGGGTGCACACACCTCAAAAGGGGGCCAGTGAAGGACCTTCTGTAGAGATGTCCTTCTGCTTTTAGGCTAAACCTAGCCGACTTCAGTCTGGTCTTGTGTGCTTCCTTGCGATCATCTGGCAGCTTCTCATCTCTAAGGAACATTACTATTGCATCCATCCAACTTGGGCCCATTTCCACACACATTGCTTTGTACTTTGTGATTAGTGGTTCTCTGATTTCATTGCACTAGCCAGGTTAGCCAAGGCATCGGCATAGCTGTTGTCATCTCGACTAACCTGCTGAAGTTGGCAATCCTAAAACAAGGCTAGTAGTCTAACAACCTCTTTGACATAGGCTATCATTCTTTTATCTCGGGCTGCATACTCATCTGTTGCTTGGTTCACAATAAGCTGTGAGTCACAAAAGACCGCCATATCGTCGGCTTCCATTGCTGCTGCCAATTTCAATCCCGCAATCAGTGTTTCATATTCTATTTCATTGTTTGAGGCTTTCAACCCTAGTCGAATAGATTGTTCTAGCATCCGCCCATCTGGCGATAATAGCACTACTCCCGCCCCCGCTCCTTGACGATTTGAACTCCTATAAAAAAATAGGCGGAAGGAGTTGCCGATGTAAATATCGCAGGGCTTGAGTTTCTCTTCTTTCTTCTGCGCTGCTGTAGGGTTTTTCATTCCCAGCCGGGTTTCTTCTTGTTCTCCAAGACATCCTAAACTGCAGCTTACCAGAGCCCGACGTGGGATGGCACCAGGTGTGAACTTGGCCACGAAGTCAGCCAGAACTTGGCTTTTGATTACTGTTCTGGGTCTGAACTCTAAATCGTATTGGCCCAATACCACTGCACATTTGGCCACCCTGCTTGTTAGATCTCCTTGCTGTAGCAGGGACTTCAAAGGGTGTTCAGTCAATACCACAATCTTGTGGGCTTGGAAATAATGGTTCAACTTCTTGAAGGCCATCATTAAGGCCAATGTTAATTTCTCTAGGGGTAAATACCTAGTCTCTCCACCCGCTAGGATTTTACTTACATAATATACTGCCCTTTGTTTTCCTTTCTCTTCTCTAATTATCACTGCACTCACTGCATGCTTTGAAACCGCCAAGTATAAGAATAACTCCTCTCCAGGTATTGAATTCGAGAGAACTGGAGCTGTGGTCTGGTATCTTTTCAAGTCGGCCAAGGCGACTTTACATTCCTCTGTCCACAACAAGTCTGTGGCCTTTTTCAACTGACTGAAAAATGGTTTACACCTATCCAAACTTCTTCTTATGAATCTGTTCAAGGTTGTGGCCCTTCTTGTCAACATCTGCACTTGTTTTGCTGACTCTGGGCTTTTCAAATCCAAGATGGCCTTGATTTGATCTGGGCTTGCCTCAATGCCCTTTTTGGTAACCAAGTACCCCAAGAACTTACCGGACCCAACTCCAAATGCACATTTTGAAGCACTAAGTCAAAGCCGATATGTTTTTAGGATGTCAAAGATTGCCTTCAAGTAGACCAGATGATCCTTAGGTTCCTTGGTCTTCACGACCATGTTGTCGATGTATACTTCTACTGTTTTGCCAATCTGATGTTTGAACATCTTGGTCACTAACCTCTGGTACGTTGTTCCTGCATTTTTCAACCCGAAAGGCGTCACTTTGTAGCAATATAACCCTTTTGGGGTGATAAATGCAGTCTTCTCTTCATCAATGGGGTACCTTACTATCTAATAGTACCCCTTATAAGCGTCTAGAAAGCTCATCCTTCCATGTCCTGAAGTGGCATCCACTAATTAATCAATCTTAGAGAGTGGAAAACTATCTTTGGGAGAAGCCTTATTCAGGCTAGTAAAGTCCACGTAGACCCTCCACTTCCCATTCTTCTTTTTCACTACCACAGTGTTAGACAGCCAGGTAGGGTAGTTCACCTCTTGGATGGCTCTGGCCTCTAATAACTTGTCCACTTCCTCCTCTATTGCCTCCACATGAACCAACGTCGGCCTCCTCGCTTGCTAAATAACAGGTTTTGCCGACCTGTTTACGTTTAGTCTGTGATATGCAATCTCGGGGTCAATGCCAGACATCTCGTATGGCATCTAGGCAAACACCTCTATGTTTTCTCACAAGAATGCTTCTAACTCCCTTTTCTCTTTCTCTGCCAAGCTTGAGCCGAGGAGGAAGAAGCGCTCTTTATCGCCTTGCTGGACCAGAATTTTCTTCAGGGCTTTCTCCTTTTTGTCGGTCGGCTCTTTGCTGACGTCATCCAGGACCTCCATGTCCTCGTCCTTAATCTCTATTGTCTCTGCTTTTCGCACATTGCAAGTGGATTTCATTACTGCCATGGAGCAATTTCTTGCCTACACCTGATCCCCTCTGACCTCATCAATTCCATGCTCGGTTGGGAACCGCAACAGTTGGTGTAGTGTTGAGGGAACAACCCTCATTGAGTGCAACCATGGCCTTCCCAAGATAACATTGTAAGGAGAGGGGGTGTCAATTACTATGAACTCTGTGCTTACCTTCTTTGTGCCTGCTTGCACCTCTAAACTTATTGCTCTCAGGGGCCATGCTGGCGTTTCATTGAACCTGACCATTGGATTGTTGGACTGCTCCAGATCATCTTGGTAAAGGCTGAGCTCTTTGTAACATCTAACATACATGATGTCACAAGAGCTGCCTTAGTCAACCAGAATGCGCCTTACCTGGCACTCTCCAATCTTGAGGGATGTTACCAGAACATCGTTGTGTGGATGCTGCACCATGTCTAGGTCAACTTTAGTAAATGACACCATTGGTCCCTGGTACTCGTCTGCCCTAGGCCTCTTTTGCTAGACCTGATACACATGCTGTAAGTGTTTCACTCTCTGAGTCTCCCCACGTACCTCGTTCTCATTGACCTTCGAGTGAATCACATTGTTCACTCGAGGTCTGTCTGCTTGTGGTTGTGGTGCTGGTGGAGGTGGTGGTGTTGATGCCTGGGGCGGCCTTGGTTACTCTTCCCTTGTCCTATCCTCATTTACTAGGTCCCTTAAGTGACCTTGTCTTACTAGATCTTCCAGATGTGTCTTTAGGGCTCAGCACCCCTGAGTCAGATGCCCATCCTCATTGTGGTAGGCACAGTGCTTCCCAAGGCTTCTTCCTATAAATTTGCCAAGAATCTTCTCTGGTGCTCTATAGTAAGGCTAGTTCCTGATCCTTTCTAGGACTTTGTAAACCGGGATCCAGAACACTGTGGCGACTACCTATGCAGCCCTCAGTCTCGTTTCTTGCCTGTTAAAGTTTGTATTACCTCGGTCTCGTTTTGGTGAGCCGTTCCTCTTTTCTTGCTTTGACGCCTTTGTTCTTGGTGTGTCTTCCTCTGCTCTCGCATATTTCTTGATTCTGGCCATAAGTTTTTCCATACTTTTTGGTAATGTCTTTGCTAGTGACTTTCGAAGCAGACAATCATCGTTCAGGCCGTTCTTAAAAGCTACGACCGCCACCTCTTGGTTGCACCTTGGTATTCAGTTAAACACCTTATAATACCTTTTGGCATAAGCCCTGAGGTTTTTATCCTTGCCAATTCTCAAAGCTATCAGGGAGTCTACCCTCAACGACTGTAGTTTGTTTGTAACAAACCTAGCCATAAACATTTCGGCCAGGCCTTCCCAACTTTTCACAATTCCTTTCGGCAACTTGTGAAACCAATTTGATGCGATTTCCCTAAAGGATGAGGGAAACACCTTGCAGAGCAACGGCTCGTTCCCGGTATATAGTGCCATTGAGTTCAAATTTAAGCCGATATGAAAGTTGGGATTAGACTTACTGTCGTATATCTGGAATCTCGGCATGTAGAACCTTTTCGAGGCCTCAAACTTGTCCAATTCTACTGAGAATGGCGTTCTCGGCTTGACCAGAGATGTTACCTTGGCATCTTGTCATTTTTTCTAGAGGTAATCCCTCAAATCCTCCTTAGTCCGTCCAGGAGCTCGGCTGTTAACTAATTTCAACCTTTTTGGTACGCTGCTTCCGGTGTCGTTATAAGTCCTCTTGGACCTCACTTCATTCATCGTGTCAAAACAAAGCTCATTTCCTTGAACATGCCAATGTTCTTTGACGTAGATTTCTTTGGCACGATGTGTCTTCTGAGACTTTCCTCTCATTGTTTCTCCTCGCTCGACCTCCCGTGAAGGTCGATGCGAATGCTCTCTTGCCCTGTCATGCTGAGGGACTGTGGGGATTGCTTTCTGCTCCCTTTTTGGGCATCGTTCTTGGTCGCTGGAATCTGTGTGTCCTCTAATGGGAACGATGGCTGCGTGACGTTGTTCTGCATCATGAAATTGACAACCGATTGCAGGTCTACTAATTAGTTTGCCATCCCCTTCATCTCGCCGTCCCTTCTCAGGCATCTATCTTTCCATACCTAGAGGTCGCTTTCGTTGTAATACTCGCCCTGACATACTTTCTTCGAAACGTCTCCCTCTTGGCCGACGTCTATTTCTCCGGGATTCTTATCCCGAGGTTCTTCGTTACAGTTGTCCTCCTCTACGTTAGGATCGGCGTTTTTACCACTCCCACTAGGGATGTCACACCTAATCTTTTCTTTCTACCCATCATTGGCCATCTATTCTTCTTACGTTTCCCACAGACGGCGCCAAATTGTAGGTGTTGATTTCCGACCACACTGCCAAACAAGAACTCAGCAGAAGAGCACATGTAAAATAGATTACGCCCGAATAACCTGTCACAGAAAAATAAGATTCCAGCGGTGGTTCGTCCACTTGGGGGCACTCCTACGATCAAGTCAGTACTCAGTTATCTCTTAAAGATTGCAAATAGTGCTTAACTCACAAGCCAGAATACAAAAAGCGTACCTTAGACCCACAATGGTGCCTTACTTTTATGGCCAACACTAACTTAATCTCTGTAAAAGCCTAGCTTCAATGGACTCTGGCTCAGTGCTCATTCTAGACTCCTAGCCAGATAGAGATAAACTCCCTAAGAGTCTTATCTTTATCCAGACTGAGGTCCTCCACCATTCAAGAACTCTTGCCCCTTATCCGCTCATCCCAGATTCTGGTATCTCCGCAGATAACCTCAGCTTAGCTGAGATCACCTCGGCAATATAACCAAGACACGTGGCATCTCGACTGACACTCCGGTGCCACTTTGGTCACGTGTTGTTATTCACAAAATATGTCCCCATAATTACTATGCGAAATTGATAATGTTCTTAATTTTAAAAATAGGGAAAAACTGATAATATTCTTAGTTTAACTAAATATGATTTATTGGTTCAAAAGATCAAGTCAGTACTCAGTTATCTCTCAAAGATTGCAAATAGTGCTTAACTCACAAGGCAGAATATAAAAAGCGTACCTTAGACCCACAAGAGTGCCTTACTTTTACGGCCAACACTAACTTAATCTCTGTAAAAGCCTAGCTTCAATGGACTCTGGCTCAGTGCTCATTCTGGACTCCCAGCCAGATAGAGATAAACTCCCTAAGAGTCTTATCTTTATCCAGACTAAGGTCCTCCACCATTCAAGAACTCTTGTCCCTTATCCGCTCATCCCGGATTCTGGTATCTCTGCAGATAACCTCAGTTTAGCCGAAATCACCTCGGCAATATAACCAAGACACGTGGCATCTCGACTGACACTCTGGTGCCACTTTGGCCACGTGTTGTTATTCACAAAATATGTCCCCATAATTACTATGCGAAATTGATAATGTTCTTAATTTTAAAAATAGGGAAAAACTGATAATATTCTTAGTTTAACTAAATATGATTTATTGGTTCAAAATTTTTTTAGATAGGCTTGAGCTACCATAACATTTATAAATATGACTTTTAGGTAATTAACTTTTTAAAGTATTAATTAGTTATTGATATTATAAGACAATGTGAGTTGTCACTATGGCACTTAATATGTATTTATCTACTTTAATACTATACCCTAAAAATGAATTATATGATAATGGAGAGGTTGGGCAGCGAGTGGTAATGGAGAAAAGGCCTGGTTAAAGTTCGGATTAAACTCGGGGTAAAAGTTTAAAGATTATGGTATTATGATAATTAGGTGGTGTGAACTAACAAAGAAACACAAAATCAAAATTGTATGTAGGGTGAATTAAGTAATAGTGAAACTCCTTAATTCACCAATCATTGTGCTAACTAAAATGACACAAATGCCCCCATGATCTCCCTAGGCCCATTGAACTTCCAAGGCCACATCAGTATTAAGAGAGAGCCCTTCATTAAACTTTTTAATTTTATGACCAAATTACCCCTCAAGTTGACATGGAAGAAAAAGTGTCATTGCATCTTCAAGGATTAGGTTTGCCCCACCCAAAAAATAAATAAATAAATAAATAATAATAATACATTTGACCTCATGTATAGGGTGTGGTTGTTCAAGGCCAAAAGGTCTTTAGGAAAAATTTTTGATTAAAAAAATTAAAAAATTATTAAATTGATTGTCATCAATTTAAAAAAAAGTCAAACATCACATAATTTTTTTTTACTCACCAAATTTTTTTTTTTAAATAGCTTCTCAAATATATTAACTGTTCTATCTCTTAATAAAATAAAATAAAATAAAATAAATAAATTTTCAAAATGGTCCAATGAATTACGTACGCGGCATCCGACGATGATTGTGTGGGATTATTGTAAAAGTGTCGAATGAAACCTTCCCGTGATTTTATGATATCTTTCCTATTAAATTTGCAACAATGATTCATCCTACTAAAAATATCATCATTAATAGCACTAATACATTAAAAAAGTAAAAAAAAAAAAAATACAACTCTAAGACCAAAACATCACATCATTAATGACGGGACCCACTGTCACCTAATTAGTGGGAGCACTAATTAGTGCTCCCAAACATTTTTCTTAAATTTGTAGGCTTTTTGCCCCACCATACTTTACCTTAAAAACTTGGATAGCTTTTACTAAATAAATAAAAGTGTAAATTATAAATACATTTTTGAGATTTGTTTAAAATATGAATTGTCTTATATTATAAAAATTATAAATACACTTTTGTCTGAATTTTTTATTTAATAGAATTAGCAAAAAACTATAAAATTCATAACTATCCTCTTATGCAACAAAAAAAAATTATAGAATTGTTGATTTAAATATATTTTTGACATCGTTAAAAACTATAAATTGACTCAATAATTTATTAATAAAAATAATCATTTGTTATGCGATTAAAAATTTGAATGAGCGAGATGTAATTTCTAAAATTATAAGAGATAATTTATATTTTAAGTAAATAGCAATGATGTATTTATAATTTACCCAAAATATAAAAAGTTGGATAGCTTCAAATCAATAAATAAAGCTCACGTCTAGAGTGTTTAGGGATGGGGCTGTGAATCATGAATTCGATTTTTATTTAACTTATTAATTTTGTTTTTAAATTTAAATATATTTTAAAACATATAAATTGATTGATTAATTTTCGTTTGTGACGAGTTCAAAAAAAATAAGTTTGAACATATGTTTATATATAATATATATATATATATTTTTAAAAATAGTTAAGTTTTAGAATCAAACTCGAATAATTTATCAGGAAGACTTACGTGTAGGTCTTAATAGATTGATTTATTGACCAATTGATGATAGTTAATAGTGTTTTTATCGAACACTACTAATTGTCACAAAAAAATGTCACTAATTATAAGTTTTAGTGATAATTTAAAAAAATCGTATAAAAAAAGTCATTAATTTTTAACTTTCAGCTACAGTTTGAAAAAATCATCACAGAAAAATATCACTAATTGTAAGTTTTAGCGATAATTTATAAAAATCGTGATAAAAAAAATTATTAATTGTCAATTTTTAACGACATGCAAAAAATCGTTACAAAAAATTATTTTTAATGACGATTTTACTATAACTTATTTTCATTAATTTATCCAATTTATTACTTGACTTGACTCGACGCGTTTATAACTCAGCTCGTACATAACTCGATGGTTGGGTCCTACTTCAAGTTGGGCATCGCATTGGATCATCCTTTATCTTCTTTCCCAAAGATGATTTTATCTCTAATCTACTTAAGTGGAACAATTATGCAATTAAGTTTTTAAAGTTAGCACAGATTCTTATTTAGGGCTGGTTTAGAGTACACTATATAATCCATCTTTTTATCTTTTTATCTTTTTTCCATCACATCACCTCTCTACTTTTCTGTACATCTTTTCGTAAAAAGACAAAAAGTACACTTTTTTAGGACACTCCAAACCAACCCTTAAAAATTCTTGACTGTTTATTATATAGATTCTTTGTGTGTAAGAATAAAAGCACCATAAGATGGGTCGGGTTTGTTATCTCTTGTTCCCATGCAACTAAGAGGCTGGTATGGTACCCCCTGCCCCTCTCTTTCAATATATGAAATTTTCATTTCACCCCATGCAATAATATAATTAAAGGTAAATTATAAATATACCTCTTGAAAGTTGTTTAAAATATAGATTACCTCCTATAATTTAAAAAATTACAAATATCTCCATATTAAAAATTTTTATTTAACAAAATTAACTAAAAAAAATAAAATTCATAATTGCTCTCCTATAAATAATAAAATTACCTAAATTATTAATTAAAACATATTTTTAACATCATTAAAAACTGTTAATTGACTTTATGATTTATTAATACAAGGGGCGATTTGTTATGAAATTAAAATCCTCAGGCAGTAGAATGTAATTTTCAAAATCATAAAAAACGATTCGAATTTTAATCAAATCTCTGGAGTATATTTGTAATTTATCCTATAATTAATATATTGATTCCCAAAGTCTAACTAAATTTCAATTCCCTAAATTATTATTATTATATTTTTTTTGGGTACTTATTTCAATATTTTCAGCTTATCATTGTTTTCATTTACTCTTCACAAGTTTTTACAAATTTTATTTGTACTCTTTAAACTGATTACTATATAAAATATATATTTATGTTAATTTTTTAAAAATTGAGAAAAATATTTACAAAATAAACTCCTCCCCTCTTAAGTGGAAGTGATGATATGGATTTCATAACAAATATGCCTCTTATGTTAATTTAATCTAGCTATATTACATATTTCGTTAATATCAACTATAATTAAAATTTTTTAAAAGAAATTTAAACTATGATATTTCTTAAGAATACATGAATAGCATTTATGGGGATATATTTTTGAGTGCCAAGACGTAGCAAGGTGATACCGACGTGTCAGCCGAGGTGCCACGTGTCCTGGTCGATATGCTGAGGTCATCTCGGTTAGGCCGAGGTCATCTCCGAAAATATCGGAATCCGAAATAATCGGATAAAAGATAAGGGACAAGAGTCCTAGCATGAGAGGAGACTTAACCAAGACAAGGATAAAATTCTTTGGGAGTTTATCTTTATCTCTAAAGGAGTCCAAAGTAAGTACTAAACAGGAATCCATAGAAGTCAGGCTTCTATTAGGATTAGGATTAAGATTAAGGTAATTATAAAAGAGAGGCACCCTCATGGGTCTAAGGTACGCAATTTTGTGCTTTGAGCATTGAGTTTAGCATTATATTTGAGAGATATACTGACTTGATCGTTGGAGTGCCCCTCGGGTGGTCGAAACCGCCGCCGGAATCTTCTCTTTTTGTTACAGGTTAGCCAGGTGCCATCTATTCTGCCAGTGCTCTCCAGCTGGTTACTAAGTGGACAGTGTGGTCAGAAAATCACCCACACAGCATCAATTAGTTATCATTATATAATTAGCACCATGGATATTGTATGTTTTAGAGCCAACCAAAAAAAAAAAAAAATCAATTAATAATAATAGGCTTCTTGTTAAAATCTAATGTCAATGAGGCTTTTAAAATGTCCTAGTGCAAATATATATATATATGGAAAAAATTAGTGAATAAGAAGAATCATATTTTGGGGAGCTACTATCTACACACACCAAATCCCCTCTATACACACACTTAATGATATTTATTTTTATTATAATTTTATCCCTAAGTGTAATTACTATTTTAGACATCTACCCAATTCAAAAGTCTCAATGCACACATCCATCCAGACTTCACGTTGAAGCTCCAAGTTCAGCTTCGTTCATTGAGCTAGAAGTGAATGCACTCATTCATTAAGCTCCAAGTTCAGCTTCTTCCATTGAGCTAGAAGTGAAAGCACTCATTCATTAAGCTCCAAGTTCAGCTTCTTGCATTAAGGTCCAAGTTCATAGCTTCTCAACCTGCCTCATTCGTAGCTTCAACCTTCCTCATTCGTAGCTTCTTCCTCATTCATCATTTTTATGGAGGATTTGTCTTCTGAAAATCAGCAAATAAATGTTTATGAGAAACATAGAGAAGGAAATGTGAGTTTCTCTTCATTTTTTTTTTCCAGCGTCGTTCGGATAACCAGAGTCGAATTATATTATTTTGTTCAGAAATCTAGTACCGAAATAAGTATTTATTTTTGGAAGTTGTTGTCCGAACAAAGTAATTAATTTCGAAAGTTGTTGTCCGAACAAAGTATTTAATTTCAGAAGTTGTTGTCCGAAATAAGTTAACTGTTACAACATTCAACTTCCGAAATTTTAAAATAAATTAGGAAAACTACTTCCGAATGAAGTAAAAAAAAAATTTCCCATTTTATATTCCAAATTTGCAAACTGCATACCAAATTTATAGTTTCGAATTGCAAATTAATCTTTATAATGCCATTAAAAATTTGTAATGTTATACAAAAACATGTAGGAATATGTGTCAACTCAAGGAAGTCAGGTTTGCATAGATTTTGTGTTAGATTACACTACTCAATTCACAACTGAACATGTTTACTCTACGAAATTATAATCATTCTGTTTCGAATTTCTCAACAAATGTAAATGTTTGATAATATTTATTTGACTTTGTAGGTATTCAAAAGTAAGGATGAATTGCTCAACTGGGTACGTGAAGTTGGAAAGAGAAATGGTTTGGTCATTGTAATCAAAACATTAGACTATGGTGGAGGGAAAAAAGACCCAGGATGTATCTTGCTTGTAAGAGGAATGGCCAATATAGAGTGACAAAGAAGTTAAAACATGATGGCAACAATACATCAAGAATAACCGGTACGAAGAAGTGCGGTTGTCCTTTTGATATGAGGGCTCACAGGTTTACCACACATGATGAATGGACATTGATCGTAGTATGCGGATTGCATAATCATCCACCTGTGGAGCACCTTAAGGGACATTCATATGCGGGGAGGCTATCAAAGGATGAGAAAGCATTGTTAATGGATATGTCAAAGAGCATGGTTTGGCCAAAAGAAATCATAGTAACCTTGAAACAGCGAGATGCCCTCAATGTAAGCACACTTAAAACCATTTACAATGTACGCCATCGAAATAGGGTGGTACAGAGAGCTGGAAGATCACAGATGCAACGCTTATTGGGTGAATTGGCCAAGTATAATTACATTGAGCGCCATCGGTCTGAAGAGTCCACGATGACTGTGACAGACTTGTTTTGGGCACATCCAAGTATCTATACATGACTGTATGTCGTGCAGATATGTTGCCTTGAGCACCACGACTGGGAGCTAGCGGTGCATCTGGGATGGTTTAAACCCTACCAAACTGCCTCAGAACTCTATCTGGATGGTAGGGTTCGACAACATCTAAGCACTTTAAGCATCCATGGTAGAACGTAATCGAGTTACATGGATGCCAGTCTCTGCAGCTGTGGTATGGATCCCAAATAACCTGTAAACATAAAGTGCTTTTGAATTAAAGTATATAAAGGGTAAGATAAATGTAAAGTGTTAAAATTATCTCAGGACTAGTAAACTTACATCAGTAGCTACCAAACTGTCAAGCTCGGCTCGAAAAGATTTCAAATGATCAATGAAGGAACCCGCCTCTCTTCTAGATGCCCAATGGTACACGTGTGGCATGTCTTCATTGTAGCCCATGTTCTGGTGAGGTCGAAATGCTCAGAAGTGCTCATAAATCTATGCCTCCAAAAGAGTCATATAACCACCCATCTGTGAATGGACGTTGACCATAGTATGCAGATTGCATAACCATCCACCTGCGGAGCACCTTGAGGGACATTCATATGCGGGGAGGCTATCAAAGGATGAGAAAGCATTGTTAATGGATATGTCAAAGAGCATGGTTTGGCCAAAAGAAATCATAGTAACCTTGAAACAGCGAGATGCCCTCAATGTAAGCACACTTAAAACCATTTACAATGTACGCCATCGAAATAGGGTGGTACAGAGAGCTGGAAGTCACAGATGCAACACTTATTGGGTGAATTGGCCAAGTATAATTACATTGAGCGCCATCGGTCTGAAGAGTCCACGATGACTGTGACAGACTTGTTTTAGGCACATCCAAGTATCTATACATGACTGTATGTCGTGCAGATATGCTGCCTTGAGCACCACGACTGGGAGCTAGCGGTGCATCTGGGCTGGTTTGAACCCTGCCAAACTGCCTCAGAACTCTATCTAGATGATACGGTTCGACAACGTCTAAGCACTTTAAGCATCCATGGTAGAACGTAATCGAGTTACATGGATGCCAGTCTCTGCAGCTGTGGTATGGATCCCAAATAACCTGTAAACATAAAGTGCTTTTGAATTAAAGTATATAAAGGGTAAGATAAATGTAAAGTGTTAAAATTATCTCAGGACGAGTAAACATACATCAGTAGCTACCAAACTGTCAAGCTCAGCTCGAAAAGATTTCAAATGATCAATGAAGGAACCCGCCTCTCTTCTAGATGCCCAATGGTACATGTGTGGCGTGTCTTCATTGTAGCCCATGTTCTGGTGAGGTCGAAATGCTCGGAAGTGCTCATAAATCCATGCCTCCAAAAGAGTCATATAACCACCCATCTGTTTAACCCCAGATCGACTAGCATACCCCAATTGTCTGTATAAAAATGCTAATGCAGTAGCACCCTAGGCGTAAGTATGAATGGATCCCAAATCCATTAATAAGCCAAGGTAAACAACAGGAACCCTGCCGTCACTCTTGTCACTGAAGAGTGTACATCCCAACAGAAACAACAAATAAGCTCTAGCAGCGCATTGTATAGCCTCCTTGGGGTCTGAATCTGTGACACCAGCAAACTGGCTTCGCAACCACTCTAGTCTGACTGAATTGCCACCAGCAGTAGAAACCTCTTTATGTGCTGCACGTTCAATAATCCCCAAGCCATAAACCAGTAGTATAACTCCATGATGATCTGTCACATCTAGTACGCTGATTGATTTGCCTACAATGGGAAGGCCAAGAATAGTGCCAACATCATCCAGGGTCAAGGTCATCTCACCAACTGTCATGTGAAATGTGTTCGTCTCAGGTTGCCATCTCTCAACAAAACTGGAGATTAGAAGCTTGTTGACGAACCGATAAGTGCAACGAGCTAACTGTGACAGCCCAGACTGCTCAATAATGGCTTTGAATCTGGTGTTGTTGTCTACTGACCACCATGGCCATGCAAGGATCTTCGAAGAATGATTATGACATTGTAGGGGCCCTCGTTCCTATAACACAAATAATATCTCATTACAAACTACCACACAACATACACAGAAAAAGAAAAAAAATTCATATACAAATGAATTTCACTTCTACTCAGGAATGTTTACCTCCCCGTGCCAAACAGCTGTAGCGACATGACTATTGAAACTCCACAGTATTGATGGATCAATCGGTCCACCTGGAAAAGCATGAGAAAGGTCCTCTTCCTGGACAAGAGGAGAATCAGGTAAAGAGGCATCCTCCATAGCAATGTCAGGCATATCATAACCTTGAACTCGTCTTTCGCTTCATGTAGACACCCCATTTTTGACCGACCTTAAGATTTAGACGTCATCGATTGAGCGCTCGGTGATGGTGCATGTTGTGTTCATTCTGAGGTTTCAGAGTTTCGGCTAAGAGCCTTACCCCCGGACTTCAGGACCCTTTTGTGCTTTGCCTCGGTTTGCGAACCAAGTCTTGTTTTCTTTTCCTGAAGGGAAGGAGAGGTCTCATAGACCATCTCTCAGTGGCCGTAGGCTACTTTTCGTGGTCGTAGGCCACTGTTCCCGTTTGGAGACCAGCTTCCGGCTTTCAGAGCCGTCAGCCGTTCGCCTCGGTTCGGGACCGCTTAACTTTCTCCATTTGGCACGGTTTTTGGCTCACACCTTGTTTCCTCTCTCTAGAGGGACACTGTGGCCCGAGAGACCACCTCTATGGTCGCACGTCACTTTCGATGCTTAACAGCCTGTTTTCGGGGCACCCGGCTGCGCATTTTGACCCTCGAACCCTCATTTTGCATCCGTCTTGGTTCATTTTTGGCATGAACGTTGTTTTCATTGTTTGGAAGGTGGTACAAGGGTGGGAGACCACCTTTTCTCCTTGGAGACCACTTTTCCCCCGTCGACCAATTTTCTTGTCAGGTAACTGGTCTCCCTCATTTTTGGGCCACAATTGCTGGTCTCCCAGCACACCACTAGCTTGCATTCAGTTGGGAGACCACCAAATGGGGTTGCCGACCACTTTTTGTTGAGTTGACCCTTTTGAACAGGCTGGCTGACCACCTGAAGTGGCTGGCCGACCACTTAAACTGGTCAGCCTACCTCCCCCAGTCTTGTCTCATGAGTTGATTCCAGCTGTGCTAGCTGGGAGACACAGACTGGATCCTCCATACACGTGTATGGAGTATCTTCCACCTTGGTTTGAAGCTTCTTGGAGAAGCTTTAGTCCCTCTTGTGTATAAAAGAAGGCCTCCTCTTCCCTTGCAAGGGTTCAAAATTTCCCTAAGGCATACACATATACCTCCCTCTCTATATCTCTATTTTGGCACCAAAAGTGCTAAGTTCTTGCCCTTTTGTACACTACCTCTTAGCCTAACACCTCCAACACCAACCTAAGCTTCTTGGAGGGTCTTGAGAGGTCCTAAGGAGCTGCATTTTTGGTCCATAAGCTACTGGAGTTGCTGAGCTACGAGGGTAACACCCTATTCCCTCTTTTGAGTTTTATTTTGCTCCATCTTTTAGCCATACTTGCAAGAATTTTTGAGCTTTGGTGTAAACTGAAAAAAGTCTTATTTTGAGGTCCTTAACATGTTTTTTTAAGATCATTTTTCTGTTGGGGGTCATCTACGCCCTCGTATGCTTCATTTCACCTTGTTTTGAACCATGCATTAAGGCCTTTATTTTGAGCTTTGTTTGCCCTTTTGACCATAGAAATCCAGCAGATTTTAAGTGGTTATTAGGTGTTTTTGAGAGCCAAAATTAGAGAGGAGTGACCCTCTCTCTCCTTGCTTTGATTTCTAGCATATTTGGCCTAACAAAGGAGCCCTTATTTGCATGCTTCCAAGCCATCTTTCAAGCCATTTTTGGTGAGTTTTAGGACCTTCATAGGCTCTTTTTGGAGCTTGTTTTTCCATATTGGGTGTCCATCTTGCATGTGTTGAATAACCCTCTTCATAGCCTATCAAAGGAGCATGTCATTCTTGCATGCATTGACCATGTTTCAATGAGTTTTTGGGTTTTATTTGGCATGCCATACCTCTGAATTTTTTTGGTTTAGTGACCTCTTGAATGCTTCATATACTTGTAGTGTAAACCCTCTTCACTAGCTTGTATTGCATACTATTTTGGTCTTTGATTCTAGCACTTTTTGGCCATGCCTTAAGTTGATTTTGTGCATATTTTGGACTGCCTTAGCTCTATTTTTATGCCTCATGGTCAAATGATGCTTCCTATGTATGGTTGTAGTGTATTACCCTTGCCTAGCCTTGAGTTTTGAAGCCTATTGCATGCTTATACTGAGGTGTTTTCATGTTTTGGGGCCATTGAGCATGTCATTTCAGAGCCTATACTTATGCCATATTCCCACGTTTTCCATTCTTTGAACGTGTTTGAGAGTTGTGCATGAATACCTCATTTATGGACCATTGCATGAGCTTCATTTCTATGCATTTTGAGCCATCATTTTAGACCATTTTCCCACTGCCTTGGACCTGCATAGGGACTGTTTGGGGCTGGTTAGGTCATTTGAGCATTGCTTTGTGTACCTCTAGTGTAATGCACTTCACTAGTTTCGGTATCCGGGCCATCTAGCATGCATTGTGCGAGGTGTTTACATGATTCGGGACCATCTTGCATGTCATTTCAGAGCTAAAAAATGTGTGATTGTATGCCATATTTCATCCCTTGCCATGCTTTGGTAGAGTTGCATTTGGTGCCTTAGGTTTGGTCCCTTGTATTGTGCATGTTTGCATAAGTGTTGTTGCCTTAATTTCATCATGTATGGCCACTGATTTGGGTGTGGCTAAGGCTCGCCTATCTTGGTTTAAGTCCATCTTGCATTGTTTATGCCATTTAGTCCATGTTGTTGCATGATTGACCATTGCATTGTGTATGCCTTGATCATTTCATTGTTAGTCTCCATGTGTGCATTGCGTATGCCGTATAGTTTCCATGTGCATTGAGTATGCCATTGATTATTGCATAGCATTGTGTATGCTAGTAGCATGTTTGCATCATTTAGTGGTATTATGTTTAGGTTGCATGCTAGTTGTATTGTGTATGCCATGTATATTGCATTGTGTTTGGAATAGGGTTTAGTCCAAATACTGGAAACGAGGGACGTTTCGTACTCCGAGTGACGAAACGTGTCTCGATTCTCGGTTGCCGACACTCCGGATTACCCATAATAGAGTTTAGGCCTTGTTGTGTTTATATGTGCATTCATTTTACATCGAGTCGTACAATCTGACTCCTCGGCCATCATGCATCGAGATGTGTGATTGGTGGCACGAGGATCGAGGACTACAGTCCCTAGAGCTTATGCAATGACGGGGAGAGTGGTCGTGCACACATATGTTGAAAATACTTTGCCATGCCCCTTTCTTGCTCTCTGTTGCAGCAAACCGGAAGCCAGCAGCAAAAGCTGGTCGGTAGTATCCCCACAGCATGGTGGAGTTTCAGCCTTCTGGAGTTTTGTACAGTGTTCTGGGACCAATTGCAAACAGAGGCAAATCGGGGCGTCGCGATGGATTTCTTAGCAAGGCGACTCGAGCATGCATGCATTCATAGTCATTCAAGACCGAGCTGAGGCAGTCCATTTCATATGTTTTGCATGCTAGCTTATTTATTTTAATTAGTTTGTTAATTAATTAGGATTGTGTAATAATTAGCTGTAATTCGTTATTCATTCGGTTGTGTATCATTTATTCGGACCTTCGAGGAGGGCAATGTTGTAATAAGTGCGCGTGTGTGTGATGTATGTCTTCCAATCTCACGTCTTTCTCCCTTTTATTTACCAGCTTATGATGGTTAGTTTTAGGGCATGTTTCAATTAGCATTTATATGTTCGTATGTTTGCATTCATTCATCTGTATTGCATGCACCGGGCTCGGCGCATCATGCTAACTGCATTGTATTTCAATTCCAAGTTGAATACATGTATCGATTGTTGCATCTCATATGCCACCTTAGAATAGCCGAGCCTATCTTAGTTGCATATTGCATGTGTTGCATTAGGCATTCTTAGCATAGTTAGGATTCATGCATGATTTCTAATTAGCTTCTTTCTTTGGCTCGGAGTACTCGGTAAGTGTTTATGCTTTAGCATCCTTGCATGTGTGTAAGTGACTGCCATGATAGCATACTTACCATGAGGCTATGTGCTTATGTGATATAACTGCCTGAATGCTTGTGGGTGAAGGTTGGGTTATTTGAATTGGAACTATTCACCAATTGAGAGTTTTAAGCCCACTTGAGAGTGGCAAAATCATGTTTTCCTAAGCCCACTTGAGGGTGGCAAATCTATGTCTTAGCCTACTTGCGAGTAGTACCATCAAACCATCTTTCAAATAAACAAACATGAAATGTTTTGTTCCAACTCAAACGATCCAGTCTATACTTGTATGTTGTGTGCATCACATAGTAATTCTAGGCTAATAACCGGAAGAAGAGCACATAATATTTTCAAAACTCAATATCATGGTTAGTAGAGGCCGATCTTTGATCGGGCGAGCAGGGGTGCTCACGAAGTGACCTTCTTCAATCGTACCCAAGTTACCGAGCTGAGTCAACTTTGGTGATGACGGACACGTGGCCTTAGGCATGAGTCAAGGTTTCCTAAATTCCTCCGAAATAAAATATTTAGGTGGCGACTCTGTATTTGGCAAAGCAGTCCATGTTTGGCACTTCTTTCTAAAAATCAGTTTTTCAAAACGGTTTGCCGAATTTGGACTCTTTGGTGATTCGTCGGTCTTGCATTGCACTCCGCTAGATTAGATACAGGACCGTGACATTGTGTCCAAACTGTAGTAAGCCCCAATGAACAAAACGAGATTTCCTCCCGGGACGTTCGGGGACGTCTACAGTTTCTGGCGACTCCGCTGGGGAGCTAGAGTACTTGACTCGAACTCATGATATCTTGTTTTGATTACACTTATGTGTCTCTTTGCATTGCATTTGCATTGGTGTGCCTAGGACACTGTGTTTGCCATCTGCTATTCCTGAACATTTTTTCGGAGGCTCGCTTTGAGAAGCGTGCCATAAGGCTGACCGGTTACGGGCTCTGCCACGATGGGAGCACAAACCCCAGTTTTTACCGGGGCACCCTTTTTGACCATTCGACCTAGTGCATATTCGGAATCCATAGTGACCATTCCAAGCTAAGACAGGTTGTTTACCCGATTGTAGGTTATGTGAAACCGCTGCGTGCGTAGTGAAACCCTAGCTCCTGACAAAATAGGACAGGGAAACCCTACCCCAACATAGGGGTGTTTTTGGCTCTCACTTGTTTGCTATGTGCTTTTAGAGTGTGTGTCTACATGAATGCATATATCAGTTTGTAAGTCTGGGTATCAGGCCTGCGGGCATCGGTATCAGTGTTTTGAGAATCAGTTATATCTGCAAGTATCAAATTTAGTTTTGGGATAGAATTCAGTGGAGAGCACAGTCATTCAGCTTTGCTCATATCTGTTCTGGTGAAATTGGGCTGAGATGTTGCTTGTTTTCTCTTTTGCTAGGTAGTCTTGGGAACCATAGCTTGAGAAGGCTTCGATATCCCCCGAGTACATTGGACTTGTGCTGATAGACTTTGTCAGGTCAAAGATTCAGTTCAAGGGTAATCAGTGTTCCTTTGCTAGAGGCAGGGTAAAAAGGCTAGTCAGGCACAGATCATCAGTTCAACAGTCTTCGGATCAGTGCTCATTATCCACCTCACCTGTGCGCAGTTGGGTTGAGATATCTGTTTCCACCTTAGAAAGGGGATACACACTTATTCAGTTAGATCAGCAGTTTTCAGTTAGCATGGAAGAGGTGATGTGTCAGCTTCAGGAAAGTATGAAAACCATGAAGCAGGACGCTGTTCATCAAGCAGAATTTGCCAAACAACAGGCCGAGGTCATGGCTCAACAGGCAGAGTTAATTGCCAGGCTACAACAGCAAACCGGAGTATCCACTTCACACCATGCTTCTCCCCCTACCAAGAGTGCCAATACTCGGGGACACAGCTAATGTCCAGGAAGATACGGACATTCCAACAGAGCCGGCTCCGTCTCCAATCCTATCCCAGCTATCCAAAGCACAGACCAACCTGCTGGATTCTCCCTTTGAGTTTGAGGTGGACCCCACGGCACTAAAAGTAAGCAAGCATGAAAAGTTATTCAAGAAATCTCAGGGTGTGAAGTTCATTTCGGACATAGAGGATGGATACACCGATTCGGCGGTGCCATTATCGGACCGGTTCAAGATGCCACATATCGATCATTTCGATGGTTCTGGAGACCCAATGGTGCACCTCCACCTATTTTCTGATATCCTGAGGCCAATGGGTTTGACCACAGCCCAAAAGCTGTCACTATTTGGTCGAACCATGTCTGGGATAGCCGCAATTTGGTATGCAAAATTGGAGGACTTTGTGAAACAGAATTGGGAAGAGCTGGCTGAGGCCTTTATTGCTCAATACTCCTACAATACACAGATCAAGGTCACAACTCGTGATCTCGAAGTCACCCGCTAAGAGCCAAAGGAGAGTTTCTTAGAGTTCGTGGCGAGATGGAGAGCAAAGGCCTCAATGATGACTATAAGGCCTTCCAACAAAGATCAGATCAGGATGATTGTTCAGAATCTACATGGCAAGCAGTTGCAAAAGATGGTCGTCCTACCTCTGTTTACCTTTCCAGCCCTTCATGAAATGGGGATTCAAATCGAGGATGCCATCAGACAAGGAATCTTTGTGGAAGATGATGAGCCTTTGCGGAAGAATGTTGTTTGCAGTTCCAATGCTACTACTGATGGTATCACAGCTGCAAAATGCTCAGAAGTAGACTCTATCACCACTTCCCTCAATGGCCAAAAACCCGCCGCTTCAAATTAGCCCCAAACCCGAAAGTTCAATCCTCTTTACATGAGTCTCTCTCAAGCTTTGAAAAAGCTGCGAGAAGAAGGGCACCTAGAACTCCTAGAACCCCAACCCCTTCCAAATCCTCTTCCACCAAGATATGACCCAGCTAAATACTGTGCCTATCATCAAGAACACGGTCATGATACGAACCGTTGCATCCGCCTCCGTCATAAGATTCAGGATCTTATTGACGAATAGACCCTAGCTCCACCCAAAGGACCTCAGGTTAGTACTAACTCGTCACCTCCCCACCTCAACCTCATCCATATACTACCATCCACCTTCGACCCCAGCATATATATCACCCCAGCCCATCTACCCAAGCCTGAGGTGTTCATTCCAGAAAGCATGGACTTATGCATGATGGGTGCACCTGAACTCCAATCATCTCAAACCCGTGAACCCACTACTTCTGAGTTGATGAGAATGATTGAAGATCTTCAAAGAACTGTGACAGATCTGGCCTCCGGGACATTGGCTCCATCATCGGCCACATCACATGCTAAGAGTTTCATGACAAAAGGCTCCGCAATCTTGGGACAGGTTGTATTGGAAGAAGGCCAATCCCTTGGCAAAGTAGAGGCCAGTGGTAAGAACAAGGTAGGGGCAGGCATTGATCCCCATGAACACCTTCTATGGGCTGTGGAGGCTTTGAAAGCAGAAGGGCTAAACAAACAGCAAGTGCTCACAGTTGTTGTAAAGATTGTGGAGGATACTTTCGTCACTCAGAATGAGAGCAGTTCGAAGCAAGGGGAAAATTGAGAGAAGGGTCGTCGTACCAAAAACAATCTTTTGAGCTCTAATCCTGCACTCGGAAGAGATCGGCAAACCAGGCTAGCACCTGCTAATCCCTTTGCTGGTGTGTCCAGCAAAAATTCAAAAACTTTGAAGTACCAACCCCGAGGTCAGAGGGTCTTCCATGCCCTCTATATGCCTTTGTCTAAAGCTCTCCAAATCCTTATTGGACAAGGCCATCTCAAACCCCTTGAGCCTCGGCCTCTCCCGAATCCTCTTCCGGCTACGCATGATACTGCCCAGTACTGTGCCTTCCATCAACAAACCGGTTATAGCACTGACAATTACTTTCGTTTTCGTCACTAAGTGCAAGATTTGATTGACAATGAGGTCATTGCCGCGCCAAGCTCGGCAAAGTCTATCGGCACTGGATCGGTAAACTTGGGGGATAATGTGACCATGTGATCGGGGGATGAACCAGCTGCGGGTGGCACATGATTTACTCCAGACGTAGGAATCGCACACACTGTTTTGAGCAATATGCAAATACTAGTTTTTGTACTTTCTAACTTGGGTATTGGGTCAGTTTTGTTGTTTTGTCTATAGTCAGTCTTTTTGTACTGAGTCAGTTGGGTCTGTCTTGTGGTATCGAGTCAATCCTGTTGTATAGGAATCGAGTGATTCTGGGGGCGTTACCTCGGATATCACTATTTTGTTTTATGTTTGTCTTTTTGCTTTCTTTTGAGTCTGTTTCTGTCATGGGAGCCAGTTACGCCAACAGATCTGAATGAAACAACAGCGATTTTCACAATCTTGTGTTTGCTTCTGCCTAGTGCCAGTTGTGCCAGAAGTTTGAATGAAACGACAGTGCATTTCACCTGCTCTTTTGTGCCTTTAAATTATTGCATTGACCTAAGTTTTTCAAAACTTTTTTGAACACTGCGGTGAAAACGAAGAGGAAGGAATTCCTCGGGATTTGTAAAATTTGATCAAATTGAGAGAAAGAGAGGCATGCTAAGCCCTTAATGAATGAAATCATGTTTGTTAAATGTGAGTACTGAGAAGGATCCTGGCTTGATCTAGATTGGTTCTACATTGTCTTCAGCGCGGGCGATTAGTCGCTTTCTTAAAAGATTTCAAAAAAATATTTTGCGCCATCCTGCGAAGACCTGTGTGGAATCGCTCTTGAGATTGTGCAGCTTAGGATCACTCTCAGCCCTGAGACTCAGCCCCTTTGCTTCCAAACCTTGAACCTTAATTCAGAATGTTCAACGGTCAACCACAATGTAAGGCCTGTGTGGCCGGATCAGAAGCAGCCCATGAACTAGGGGCGAGAATATCAGATGTGATCAAAGGAAGCTTGCGAAGCTAGATCAAAAGCAGCCCTTGAACTAGGGGCAAAAATGTCAGATGCGCTCGAAGAGTCAAAGATGTGTCTTTTCTGCAAACCAGGGAAGACTGGCAAGAATGCCAAATCCCGGAAGGGAGGAAAGAAGAAAGTATTGCTAAAGGATAACCAAGTTCCTATCCACAACACTAGGGGAAAATTCAACCCCCCATTGGATGGACTCCTGCATCGTCGGTGAACATCAGCCATTCTCCTGGATTCAGATGACTTCAGGATCTCAAAACCATTTGACATGGACAATACCCTTGAGAGGCTCGCTGGGCCGAAAACCCGGAAGGGCGACCCAGGCAAAAGTTAGAGCAAGAAAAAGAAGAAAAAGAACAAAAAAATAAAAATAAAAATAAAAAAATGCAAAGAATGAAAAAAAGAAAAGAAGAAAAATGAAGAAAATGAAAAGAAAGGATGAAAAAGAAAAAAGAAGAAAAGAAATGAAAAGAATTGAAAAGAAAAGAAGAACAAAGCTCGCAAGGTTGAAAACCCAGAAAGGGCGGCCTTGGTACAGGGTAGAGCGCAAAAAGAGAGGTTAATACCCGAGTATACCTTACCCCGAACTACGTAAGGCTTGATTCCCATGTTTGGGATACGTAGGCAACTTCATTCTGAAGTCTAGCTGTAAAACACTTCAAATTCAACTGTTCTGTCCATGAGATTGAATGGGTCATCTTTGTCATCGCTGTATCTGAGTGTTCATTAGTGATCGTCACTTTGAGAACTAGTTACAGTGTGTTGCGGTGTTATTCAAACAAGAGGCAACTTTCCGTTTCCATACATTGTGCTGCGGTGCTATTCAAACAAGGGGCAACTTTCCGTTACCATACAATGTGCTGCGGTCAAACAAGGGGCAATTTTCCATTGTAATGGATCTGAGGTTGTGCATCTCAAGAGTAGGTTCCGTGCTCATTGAGCAGTGGTCATTTGCAAAAACAGTTTTTGAGAATTTTTACTAAGGTTGACTAATATTCCATTTTTCAAAACTGGACCATTTCCTGGACCCAAAAAAGGAAAATTTTCAGTGCTCATAACCTGACTTGCATGATTTTAAATCAGAAAATCGAACAAGCATGTTAATCTAACCCTCATTTTGGTTAAAATTGTTTTAGTATAAACCAAAAACCAAAAAATGGTCAAAATGATGAACTAGGGGCACAGTTGAGTCAAGTGTTCTGTTTTTTCCCCGTTGTTAACATTCTCGCCAAGAATGGCACTCATACCTGCCGGAAAAGGGCACCACTGAAGCTAATCGCAAAAGGGCAAAAAGCTCTCACATCCTCTAAGCAGCGAGGTATCGAGCCAAGTGCGAAGCACGAACTGGAACGGATTAAGATATTCCACTCCCTCATCTGGATAGATCTGATCACGTCCAAACTCCCCAGCAGAGCATCGTCAACCGATGTCAACTGCAGATTTGCTACACACCTAGTTGTAGCGCAACCCCTCTGTGAGAGAAATTCACTGTTGTGAACAAGAACAATAATATGGTAAAATACTAGGGGAAAGAGCTCATAACTTCCTGCTTATCCATTAACCACCTAGGGGAGGGATAAAAAAATGAGAGATTGAAGAATAGAGAGATGTGCGCTGAGAGAAAAAGTGAGGAAAATGGCTTTTTCAGA
This sequence comes from Camellia sinensis, assembly GCF_004153795.1. NCBI lineage: Eukaryota > Viridiplantae > Streptophyta > Magnoliopsida > Ericales > Theaceae > Camellia > Camellia sinensis. The sequence goes on along the minus strand of NW_021025200.1, from coordinate 1,880,148 downwards.
AAAACAGAGCTTGAGGGCCGAGTGATGTGAGAATCACAAGTGAGAAAGGGTGGGAAACAATACCCGGGGAAACTGGCTCTCATGCACCGAGAGATCTGTTGCCTTCATAACACAGCTGAGTGTTGTGTTTGTGTGTTTTTGTTTGTTTCGATTCTTGTTTTGAGTTGTTTGAGTGTCAATAGATGTGTTTAGGTTGTTTTACTTTGTTTTCCCTTTGTTGAGTTGTGTTTAGGTTGTTCTACCTTTTGTTTTCCGTTGTTGAGTCGTTTTGGCTGTGGTCAGTTGTAGGCTCAATACCTGGTTGAGAACCCTTTTCTCATCTCGCTTTCAAAAAATCGTTTTGTGCTCAGAGTGCCGTGCCATTCTCCACATTTGTGCAAAACAGAATTTGTTCTTTCATAAAACCACAGGGTTCAACCCAGGTCATATGCGAACAGTAAAAACCAGAACCCATCTGAAGCTATGAAAGTTCCGGGCTGCAAAGCAAAAGAAAAGAGGGAAAATTTGGAGCGCCTGAGCTTGTTTCAACTTCTACAAGTTTTGTCACTACATCCCATATGTTCGGAATGAGCTGTGTACCGAATAAACCGAGTACTGTGTTATGAGCTGTGTGTTCAGAGTGAGCAGTGTGCTATTACGAGCCGTGTGTTCAAAATGACCAAAATACTATGTTATGAGCTGTATGTTCAAAAGAAACAGAGTATAGTGTTACGGGCTGTGTGTTCAGAGTGAACAGAATACGGTGTTGATTGTTTCAAAGCCAGAATGGCAATCAGATATGCTCTTCCTGAGTACCATTCCCTGCTGGAGGCATCTTGGCTGTGTTTGCAATGAGTTCCTAGGGAAAGTTATGAATATGATCAGGATGAAAAACGACATCTGTGGTTTCTACATGCAGATGTTGCTCCTTGTCAGCATTTCAAAACCTTTATACTGTGAGTTGAAGGTAACTATTCGAAGAATACAAGAAGAGACCCCCGTCAGAGTAAAGCGGTTTACCGTCACTCACTCCATGAGGTGCTTTCTAAAGTGCCGCTTTGTCTGTTTATTGCATTCCCTAAACATCATGCTTTACATTGCTTGTAACATAAGGAGCTGTATTTTTGGCCCACAAGCTGCTGGAGTTGCTGAGCTACACGGGTAACAACCTATTCCCTCTTTTGAGCTTTATTTTGCACCATCTTTTAGCCATACTTGCAAGCATTTTTGAGCTTTTGTGTAAACTGAAAAAAGTCTTATTTTGAGGTCCTTAACATGTTTGTTTAAGACATTTTTATGTTGGGGGTCATCTACCCCCTCGCATGCTTCATTTCACCTTGTTTTGAGCCATGCATTAAGGCCTTTGTTTTGAGCTTTGTTTACCCTTTTGACCACTGAAATCCAGTAGATTTTCAGTGGTTATTATGTGTTTTTGAGAGCCAAAATCAGAGAGGGGTGACCCTCTCACCCC